>OY019131.1:74272353-74372353 GCA_955652365.1 Eristalinus aeneus
TATTATTATTATTATTATTATTATTATTATTATTATTATTATTATTATTATTATTATTATTATTATTATTATTATTATTATTATTATTATATTATTATTATTATTATTATTATTATTATTATTATTATTATTATTATTATTATTATTATTATTATTATTATTATTATTATTATTATTATTATTATTATTATTATTATTATTATTATTATTATTATTATTATTATTATTATTATTATTATTATTATTATTATTATTATTATTATTATTATTATTATTATTATTATTATTATTATTATTATTATTATTATTATTATTATTATTATTATTATTATTATTATTATTATTATTATTATTATTATTATTATTATTATTATTATTATTATTATTATTATTATTATTATTATTATTATTATTATTATTATTATTATTATTATTATTATTATTATTATTATTATTATTATTATTATTATTATTATTATTATTATTATTATTATTATTATTATTATTATTATTATTATTATTATTATTATTATTATTATTATTATTATTATTATTATTATTATTATTATTATTATTATTATTATTATTATTATTATTATTATTATTATTATTATTATTATTATTATTATTATTATTATTATTATTATTATTATTATTATTATTATTATTATTATTTTATTATATTATTATTATTATTATTATTATTATTATTATTATTATTATTATTATTATTATTATTATTATTATTATTATTATTATTATTATTATTATTATTATTATTATTATTATTATTATTATTATTATTATTATTATTATTATTATTATTATTATTATTATTATTATTATTATTATTATTATTATTATTATTATTATTATTATTATTATTATTATTATTATTATTATTATTATTATTATTATTATTATTATTATTATTATTATTATTATTATTATTATTATTATTATTATTATTATTATTATTATTATTATTATTATTATTATTATTATTATTATTATTATTATTATTATTATTATTATTATTATTATTATTATTATTATTATTATTATTATTATTATTATTATTATTATTATTATTATTATTATTATTATTATTATTATTATTATTATTATTATTATTATTATTATTATTATTATTATTATTATTATTATTATTATTATTATTATTATTATTATTATTATTATTATTATTATATTATTATTATTATTATTATTATTATTATTATTATTATTATTATTATTATTATTATTATTATTATTATTATTATTATTATTATTATTATTATTATTATTATTATTATTATTATTATTATTATTATTATTATTATTATTATTATTATTATTATTATTATTATTATTATTATTATTATTATTATTATTATTATTATTATTATTATTATTATTATTATTATTATTATTATTATTATTATTATTATTATTATTATTATTATTATTATTATTATTATTATTATTATTATTATTATTATTATTATTATTATTATTATTATTATTATTATTATTATTATTATTATTATTATTATTATTATTATTATTATTATTATTATTATTATTATTATTATTATTATTATTATTATTATTATTATTATTATTATTATTATTATTATTATTATTATTATTATTATTATTATTATTATTATTATTATTATTATTATTATTATTATTATTATTATTATTATTATTATTATTATTATTATTATTATTATTATTATTATTATTATTATTATTATTATTATTATTATTATTATTATTATTATTATTATTATTATTATTATTATTATTATTATTATTATTATTATTATTATTATTATTATTATTATTATATTATTATTATTATTATTATTATTATTATTATTATTATTATTATTATTATTATTATTATTATTATTATTATTATTATTATTATTATTATTATATTATTATTATTATTATTATTATTATTATTATTATTATTATTATTATTATTATTATTATTATTATTATTATTATTATTATTATTATTATTATTATTATTATTATTATTATTATTATTATTATTATTATTATTATTATTATTATTATTATTATTATTATTATTATTATTATTATTATTATTATTATTATTATTATTATTATTATTATTATTATTATTATTATTATTATTATTATTATTATTATTATTATTATTATTATTATTATTATTATTATTATTATTATTATTATTATTATTATTATTATTATTATTATTATTATTATTATTATTATTATTATTATTATTATTATTATTATTATTATTATTATTATTATTATTATTATTATTATTATTATTATTATTATTATTATTATTATTATTATTATTATTATTATTATTATTATTATTATTATTATTATTATTATTATTATTATTATTATTATTATTATTATTATTATTATTATTATTATTATTATTATTATTATTATTATTATTATTATTATTATTATTATTATTATTATTATTATTATTATTATTATTATTATTATTATTATTATTATTATTATTATTATTATTATTATTATTATTATTATTATTATTATTATTATTATTATTATTATTATTATTATTATTATTATTATTATTATTATTATTATTATTATTATTATTATTATTATTATTATATTATTATTATTATTATTATTATTATTATTATTATTATTATTATTATTATTATTATTATTATTATTATTATTATTATTATTATTATTATTATTATTATTATTATTATTATTATTATTATTATTATTATTATTATTATTATTATTTTATTATTATTATTATTATTATTATTATTATTATTATTATTATTATTATTATTATTATTATTATTATTATTATTATTATTATTATTATTATTATTATTATTATTATTATTATTATTATTATTATTATTATTATTATTATTATTATTATTATTATTATTATTATTATTATTATTATTATTATTATTATTATTATTATTATTATTATTATTATTATTATTATTATTATTATTATTATTATTATTATTATTATTATTATTATTATTATTATTATTATTATTATTATTATTATTATTATTATTATTATTATTATTATTATTATTATTATTATTATTATTATTATTATTATTATTATTATTATTATTATTATTATTATTATTATTATTATTATTATTATTATTATTATTATTATTATTATTATTATTATTATTATTATTATTATTATTATTATTATTATTATTATTATTATTATTATTATTATTATTATTATTATTATTATTATTATTATTATTATTATTATTATTATTATTATTATTATTATTATTATTATTATTATTATTATTATTATTATTATTATTATTATTATTATTATTATTATTATTATTATTATTATTATTATTATTATTATTATTATTATTATTATTATTATTATTATTATTATTATTATTATTATATTATTATTATTATTATTATTATTATTATTATTATTATTATTATTATTATTATTATTATTATTATTATTATTATTATTATTATTATTATTATTATTATTATTATTATTATTATTATTATTATTATTATTATTATTATTATTATTATTATTATTATTATTATTATTATTATTATTATTATTATTATTATTATTATTATTATTATTATTATTATTATTATTATTATTATTATTATTATTATTATTATTATTATTATTATTATTATTATTATTATTATTATTATTATTATTATTATTATTATTATTATTATTATTATTATTATTATTATTATTATTATTATTATTATTATTATTATTATTATTATTATTATTATTATTATTATTATTATTATTATTATTATTATTATTATTATTATTATTATTATTATTATTATTATTATTATTATTATTATTATTATTATTATTATTATTATTATTATTATTATTATTATTATTATTATTATTATTATTATTATTATTATTATTATTATTATTATTATTATTATTATTATTATTATTATTATTATTATTATTATTATTATTATTATTATTATTATTATTATTATTATTATTATTATTATTATTATTATTATTATTATTATTATTATTATTATTATTATTATTATTATTATTATTATTATTATTATTATTATTATTATTATTATTATTATTATTATTATTATTATTATTATTATTATTATTATTATTATTATTATTATTATTATTATTATTATTATTATTATTATTATTATTATTATTATTATTATTATTATTATTATTATTATTATTATTATTATTATTATTATTATTATTATTATTAGTATTATTATTATTATTTTTGTTATTATTTTTATTATTATTATTATTATTATTATTATTACTATAATGCCCTTTTAACAATAAATCCTAAGTAAGGGAAATTAGAAGCGAACCTATGTATATACATGCAAGTTATCTTACCGTTAATTTAACTGTTCGTCAGTGGTGTTTGCAAATGACCTTTGCACTAAACGTTATTAGAGTGATTGTAAACATTGCGTCTTTTAGTAACTGCTAACACTGGAATATGTAATTGGTTTTCAAACAACAGAAAACCTTTTTTTTAAATGAAGCTTCTCAAGATGTTCAAAAAACTTTATTACCATATTTAAGAGCAATCTAAACTTGACACTGTTCATATGGGCACCGTGGACATGTTTGCAGCGTTCGATTACCTCTAACTTATTTTCGACGACTCTGTCAAATAGACCTTAATTTCACGTTTAACGTTGGTTCTTCCAACGTTGATAGATTATTGTAACAAGCCAGTAACTTATCGTAGGCTTACAGGAAACAGTCAAACATCTTCAAATCGGACGAAAGAGGCGGCTTCTAAATACAACAAGCATCCACCACTTGGTAGAATCCTGTAGATTGGTGATCCATGTATTGTCATCCGACCAATAATACCTATTAATAATTAACCTAAAATGAGCTTAGTAATTAAAGATACTTTTGCGTGATCATTGCGTGTACACGAAGATCCTTTCGCATTAATATGGTTCATAAAATACAATTTACAGTGAAAGTTTGATGATTAGGGAAGAAGTTTGTTCATTTATGAAATTCAAACTTATCAAGATCTTTTCGGAAAACATTTTGCAAAACAAAGGCAATTTCAATGATGATTTTTTTTTTTTTTTTTTTTTGTGAGAAATAAAAAACAAAAAAAATATTTATTTCCCTTACCATAAAAGTCGTAACTTGTGCTTGACGCAGTTACAAATGCGGGGAAAATATGAAATACGTACGTTAAAATAACAAAAAATATCAGCATAGTTAATATGGAAACTCTTCTTCTGCATATAAGAGCGTTTTCTGTCGATTCATCCAACGCCATCAAAGGATCAACACGGTTGCTAAAATCTTCCGTTGATGAATTTCGGCTACAACACCAAGCAACAATCGCTCCAAACGGTATGAATGATATTGCAAAGAATATGCTCATCAGAGTTATAAATCCATATTCGATTTTTATAGCCTGTATATGACAAAAAAAAATATTTAAATATTTTTGAAAAATTATACGTAAGACTTACGTTTGTAGAGAACACAGAAAGGGTGAGATTTGAATGTAGTACATCCCTGACTAATTCTAAAATGATCAATATATAAAATGTTTTTTGGATAAGACTTTAATAACAAATTAACCATATTTCTTAGAAACATTAAATCTTAGAAAAACTGCTTTAATTGTACTTACCTAAAGGTAAATCGTCCGGTGTTATGAATGACAAAAAGTAACTAACATAAGTAAAAAGGGGTAGCCCTGGTGCTATATCCATGCCAGGGATACTGTACGTGTATGTCGTTGGAACAGAAGTGTTAAAGTCCATAGTTTATCACTTCTATTAGGCTAAGGATGATAGAAACAATATATATAAATGAAGTATACAAGATATAGGTTAATTGGACTAAATATGGTAAGTGTTTACCTTTTTAAAGTGCATTTATTGATTTATTTATTATTTGTTCTACTTTATTTTTAATTTTGTCGACATTATATTACAATGTAATTGATGGTATTTTCTTACTACCGACCATTAAATTTTTCTTCACATCTTTATGGATATAAATTGCTCGGTAGATTTTAAATGATAACAAATTCAACATGTTGGATACGTATTAATAGCAGAATATTTATGGCACATTCTTCTTCTGACGTCTACAACTTCGTTTAAGCAGTTATTATTTAAACTGCTATTTCTTAAGACTACTATTTAAGTCATGGCATTTAAAAAAAAAGTCTTCAAAAATATTCTTAATCTGTTGAATTAATCAAGTAGCGTCAAGGTAAGCGCTACATGTAAAAAGGTTACTTTGGTATATATGAAGTCCTGGAGAACAGCTGTGTTGGGAAAGACTATTAAGAGCCACTTTTATTTCTAAAGCAGGAAAGTATAGAGAAGGTATACGTAGGACAACTTTGCTTGCAACCAAAGAGCGCTTTTATACAAACGACCTTAGGTTAAGTAAAGTCAGGAGTGTTGCTTTTATTGCTTTCTACAAAAAGGCATTTTATGTGCGCAAAAGTAACGTGTTGTTTTTGACAGGTCACAAAAATTTTAATCTGATATAGCTTGAATAATATGCTCCAGATCCCAACCCAATTTCATAAGCGTCATCTAAATTATAATGCAATTTTAATTAACGTCCTTATTAAATTTGCGCTCCATTAATATGTTTACGGCTCGGAAATCATTAAGATGATTCGTCAGATTTGGCACAAAAATTGCAATTTTCATTGAATTTAAGTATTGAGACAGGACACTCACGTCACTGAGATGAAAAAGTATTTTTACCTTTTCCTAGTTTCTTCAGCTATTGCTGTAGTCGTTGTGAGGAATATGTTTACATTTTTTTTTAAAAAATGTGTATTATTGAAAGTTGTATCCCAAAAGGGATTTTATTACAGTCTGTCTGACAGAAAAGATAGCTGCATTCCCTTAAGATATAGTATTATTCCTAAGCTCGAACAGCACCTTTTTGTTGCCGTAATATATTTCTGATAGTGGCCGCTGTGGCGTAGTGGGTAGAGTGCGGCGCTCACACACAGTAGGTCTAGGTTCGATTTCCGGTTGAACACTTCGAATTTTTACGGCATAACCACTTTCGAACTGCTAACAACACTCAAATTATTATTATTACTTACAATATCTTGTAAATAATGTGAAGATTGAGAAAGTTTTCCGAAAGTTATTCTAAGAGCTTCTCCCTTGATCTTTAAAAAATTCAACTTCAACTTCTTAAGTGTTGACCATTGTAGCTCCTGTGAAATCTAGAGCTTTAAGCTCTGATGTCGACTTGACAAATACTTGACGATATAAATAACTTGTTCAATTATTTCACAATATTATTGAGTTTGTTCTCGGCCACTCGCAGGAGCTCTAGGGACCAGTTTATGAATCCCACAAGCTTAAACATTTAAGACTTTGGCTAGACCTTCTAGGAAAGTAAATCGTAGTCCAAACAGCAGAATCAGACCAGAACTGAAGTATGTCACTCTTTAATTCGCTTTATACTTCCTTTCACAAAACAGTTGCACACAAGTCGTCTCAATGTTTGTCCGTTCCAGTAAGATAAAAGAAAAGCCCCAACTCTACACTCAAATACAATTTCTTTATTATTTAGACTGAAGGCAAATTACTCGACGGTAGATTTCACGCTATTGTAATGGCAATGGTATTTGACCGTAAGACATTTTTGTCCATGTACAAAAATATCTACATATTATTTTTAAAAATGAAATATTGCAAGCACGAAAGTTTGCAAAAATATTTTGGAATTTCTCCAATAAAACAAATTATTCGCTCTGTCACCAATGTGCATTTTAAATAAATAAATATAGTGTGGAGACTTCCATTGAAAGGCCACATCAATTATTATGTATGTAATAGGATGTTCTTTAGATGTAAAAAAATGTAGGTTGACAACACAACAACATTTTAAGTGCTTTTTGGTTAGGCATTTCGATATGAATAGATCCTATTTGATTAAGGGGCTATCGTCCTAATTTCATGTCCCAATTTTGCTTAGAGATGAAGCTTACTTATTGTTGAATGGAAACGTTAATAAAAAAAACTGTCATATTTGGACTTATGTAATCTTAAAGAACTTTTCGTTCAACAAAACCCATATCACAATTTCTTTATTTTAGGAAACCTTAGGTAACTTCAATTTTTATTTTATATTTTATGATAATTAACGCTGTTTTTAATTTTCTGTGGCCATTTGTACAGTTACTAGTCTTCGACGCAAAAAAAGGCATTGAAAATTGTACATATTAAACTTCGTTCGAGGGTTTTATGATTTATTTTTGAATTAAAATCCCAGAAAATTATTTCTCGTGTTAAGTATACATATATGTATGGTTGCCAAATATCTCTCTTCCACTTTTTTGCTCTTCATTCAATGCTTCATGAAAAATGTTACAGTGATCAGATTTAGTTCAAATATGCGCCGTTTTGTTCGATAATCTATTTACATCCAGACGGTAACTTCATAATGCCCACCACGTAGAAGCCCCCTCCTTATTTTCGAAAAACAGCCACTTTGCACAAACCTCTTTTGATTTTAACTTAACACCAACAAGGGCGTTCGCCATGGACAGGAATTGGTGGTAATCACTTGGAGCTATGTCTGAGCTATATGGTAGATGCGTTAAAATATCCCATGCGAGCACCCGTAGCTTCTGACGAGTCATCAACGTAGTGTGTGGTCTGGCGTTGTCCTGGTGCAACACTACACCCTTCCTGTTGGCCAATTCTTCTTCTGGTCGATCGCCTGCTACAAGCGGTCCAGTTGTTCGCAGTAGATGGTAAAATTTAGTGTCTGGCCATATGGGAGCTGCTCATAGTGGATGATTCCCTTCCAATCCCACCAAACACACAGTAAAACCTTTCTCGCCGTCAATCCCGTATGTGACCCATTTTTCGTCGCCAGTCACTATCCGCTTCAAATATGGGTAGAGTTCTTTTCGTTTCAGCAGCATGTCGCATTCGTTTATACGGTCTAGAAGGTTTTTTCCTGCAAATCATCACAAACATCAGCTTCTTTGTTTATCCAGCCTTCTGCAGATGGTTTAAAATAGTTTGGTGACTAACTCCCATCTCCTGGGCGATGTCATGAGATGCCACATGTCGGTCAAACTTGATGATTTCCATGAATAGATCCGTATACGTCGTTACAAGTCTTCCGCCGGCTGGCTTATCCATGGTGTCACGGAACGTTTCTCTAACGGATTTGCCGTAATTTAAATTTCGGCGTTAGTGAACTCCATGCTTACACGTCTATAACTGTTGAGCGCAATATCCAAACTAATCATGCATAGTGTCGTTTTGTAGGTTATATAAAAACATTTCGAATAATGTAAAGTATTGCCAGACACGAGCTCTTAAGCGCTCTGTACATAGCCGGAAAATTCAAAAGACAAAAAGGCGGATATATGACAACTTATATATATACATATATAACTTATATATATATATAATTATATTATAACTGCTGATTACTATATACTATATAAAGGATGATTTTTTTAGCTATTATCGTTTTGCCAACACTGGTTTACGCAGCTGACGCACATTTCGTGTTTTGTTTCACAGTCAAACGTCTTCAGTTTGGTCTATAATTTAACCATGAATCGTATAACAAACGAACAACGCTTGCAAATTATTGAATTTTATTACCAAAATGCGTGCTCTGTTTAGAAAGTTCATCGCGCGCTTCTTCCTTTTTATGGTCAAAAATGGACGAAACTCATTTTTGGCTCACTGGCTACGTAAGTAAGCAGAATTGGCGATTTTGGAGTGAATATCAGCCAGAAGCATTGCAAGAGCTACCAATACATCCAGAAAAAGTTACAGTTTGGTGCGGTTTATGAGCTGGTTTCATCATTGGACTGTATATCTTCAAAGACGATGCTAATCGCAACGTAACTGCGAATGGTGAGGGCTACCGTGAGATGATATCCAATTTTTTTTTGCCTAAAATTCGAGAGCTTAACTTGCTTAACATGTGGTTTCAACAAGACGGTGCCATATGCCACACAGCACGCATAACAACAATAGAATTATTGAGAGGCGAGTTTGGTAAACATTTTATTCCCATTCGGGACCGGTCAATTGGCCGCCCAGATCGTGCGACTTAACGTTAAAGCTCATGTCTATACATACAAGCCCGCTTCAATTGACGCATTGGAAGAGAACATTGAAGCATTTATTCGTAAGACATCGGCCGAAGTGTTGGAAAGAGTATGTCAAAATTGGACACTAGCGGCTGGACCATTTGAGGCGCAGTCAAGGTCAACATTTGCATAAAATAATCTTAAAAAATTGAATTATATGGACCGTACTATCGATTCAATAAAGATTTCATGCATTTTTCTGAATTTTATGTGTTTTTTTTATATAATTTTTGTTTCATGCTTTTATCAATAAAAAAATAGTTTTAATATTCTTCAATGAGAACATCATGGAATAAAAAGAAATTTTAGTGATCCAAACATCGGATCCCTTGCCACTGGAGGGGAGAAATCTTCTGCTGTGATCGGTAGTTGAAGTAGAACTGAACCGAACTATATTGCCTTACATAATCATCAAACAATTCCTTTACCGGTATTAAGTGAGCGTCAAGATACAAATGCCTCGATAGGGAACATTTGTTGGGAACGAGCCCTTATTTTTTTTTGTTTGTTTGCTATGACATCTGTGAAAAATATGTAGTATACATAAAGTCATAAAACAGACAACATCATATTTTTTCATCGTGTTAAAAATTTCGAATTTTGTACCAGAAAGTGATGATTTGCGGAAAGCATTAATTTGTTGTTTTCATTTGAAGAAAAGTGCTGCAGAGTCGCATCGAATACTTATCGACGCATATGTTGATTATGCTCTATTAATATGCAAAGCAATATGCAAAAGATTGTTTCAACGGTTCAGAAATAATGATTTTGATGTGAGAATTAAGAACGAAGACGCCGAATTGCAAACGATATTGGATGGAGATGACACTTTGAGTCAAAAGAAAATGGCAGCAATATTAAATGTTGCACAACAAACAATTGCTGAAAATTTATAAGCTATGGGAAAGATCCAAAAGTGCGGAAAATGGGTGACACATGAATTGAATGAAAGAAGACACGAAAGAAAATCGGTTTTGCATCGGATTGTTACTGGCGACGAAAAATGGATCTATTTTAAAAATCATTAACCCAAAAAAATCATGGGTTAATCTGGGACAACCATCAACATCGACTGCAAAACCAGATCGATTTAGCAAGAAGACAATGCTGTGTGTTTGGTGGGACCAGAAAGGTGTGCTGTACCACGAGCTCCTAAAACCTGGTAAAACCGTTAATATTGTTCTCTATCGATAACAAATGATCAGTTTGGACCATAAATTGATTGAGAAACTATCAGAATGCACCAAAAGACAGGGCAAGGTAATTTTGCTCATGACAATGCACCTGCACACAAAGCAAAACCGGTTCAGGATACAATCAAAACACTTGGCTGGGGGCAGTTACCCCACCCGCCGTATTCACCAGACTTGGCTCCTTCCGACTACCATTTGTTTTCGTCGATGGGACATGCATTGGCTGAGCAGCACTTTGATTCCTACGAGGAGGTCGAAAATTGTGTGTCTGATTGGTTTGCTTTAAAAGACGGACAATTTTATTGGCGTGAAATTCACAAATTGCCAGAAAGGTGGTCCAAATGTGTAGAAAACAGTGGCCAATAATTTGAATAAAGTATTTTCACTTTCCCATTAATAACTAGTGTTTAATTTTCAAAAAAACGCTTATTGTATACCGGTATAACTGGTATATCTAATATATACTAAAGCAGCAAAAAAAGCAAAACTATCTCTTTAGTGAAGAAATATAATGTGTGTATGAGAGTCGCTGAAGGCAAAAACTGCTGATTAGTATTGTTTGGTTTTGTTTAGTTTATAATGCATTTTTATTTACCTTAATTTAGTTTCTTACGTGCTAGACAAAAATACTTACAACTAGCTTACCAAAGTATCTACTGATCTTAATTCTAACTTACTGACTCTTCATGAGTACTCTAATCTAATCTAGGGTTTTGTTTTTTGCCTTTCGGCTTCATGTATTATTTTATTATTTTAATAAGTACTTAAACCTACATATATATATATTTAATGAATTTATCCAAGAAAATTGTAAAAACTCAGATGTACATTTTTTATTCTTAACCTAACTTAATAAACTATTTAACCTAACTACATACCTAAAAATGTATTTACTCTTAAACTTATTTCTATATACAATCATAAAAACCTAAACTTAACTCTATTTAACTACTATAAATGATCTTAACTTTGTCCGTATAGCTATACGGACGCGTGCATCAGGGCGTATGTGTTAATTATATGCTCAGTCGTCCACAGACCACCGTGGTGTAAGTACGTGATTCGACAACGCGAGAAAAAAAAGAGTAGAGATTTTAGTATAGAGCAAAACCATCTCACTCAGAAAGGTTTGGTAGCTTGGGTGTTAAGCACAAGTGCAGTGAGCCAACAGTCCCCGGTTCGAATCCGGTGGAAAATAACAGTTTTTTTTTTAATTTTTCAATTAAAACATTAATAGAGACACAAAGTGTGAAAAAAAAGTGAAATGGAGAGTGACGAGCGACCCGAGCTCAGTAAATCGGGTGATTTCAAAACACCGGTGGCCGGGACATCAGGCCACCTAACCAGTGACGGTAGCATCCGCGTGGCTAGCCCCATGAGCGGAACTGCCGATTTAAAAAAGAGAAGGAAGAGGGTGCAGCCGCAGCACAACCTCACGAAGCGTCGGACGACAGCAATGACGTCAGATGAGGAAGCGGTCGCAACAAACAAAGTTCGGGTATTTGCGACCAAAAAAATGACGCCAACAAAACCAGCAGGAACCCGAGCAACAACAAAATCGTCTTCAACTAAAATCCCACTCGACATTGATGCCTTCTAATGTGAATCGGAGGGCAACGAATGCCGTTTTTAATATAGAGGGAGTGAAAACTCCTTCCAAGTGCTCGCCACATCGGATGCCGACGATAAGGAGGAGCAAATAACATCAACAGAAGCAGCAGCAGTCACAGCAGCAGAAACAACAGCAACCGCAACAGCAGAAGCAACAGCAGTCACAGCAGCAGAAACAAGAGGAGCCCCAGCAAAAACAGCAAAAATCGAAGGTCAGTTGCCCACCTATAAACGTCTTCGGCATGGGGACAAACGAGCTAGAGACCCTATGTGAGTTGGCCTTAGAAAATAATACTTATTAAATGAAATATAAGACTCCACAAACCCACACCGTTCATTGCCTAACAATGGACGGATTTAAATTTATTAAAGAAAAATTAGCGGCATCGAACGCCGATTATTATACAAACACCCCCAGAGGAGATAGGCCACAGTCTTTGTTCCTCAAAGGCATAAATCCTTCTACAGATCCGAAGGTCCTCCTCGACAAACTGCGACGAGTTATAAGCGACGAGGTCCATTTCGTAGGAGTTAAGCCTTTTATCACTGCGGCACCGAAAGCGAAAAAGAAGGCACTTCCCTTCTTCTTAGTCCAGGTATCCCAGGGCACGTAAATTGACAACCTACGAAAAATCCGTTTCGTAGGTGGTTTAAGTGTCATATGGGAGAAATTAAACAAAACTGACCACGTACTTCAATGTGCGAAGTGCAGAAGAATGGGGCACGTCGCGGAGAACTGCAATATGGAGTTCCGCTGCGCACGTTGCACATTCAGTCACACTAAAGGGGAATGTCCTTTAGGTATGGGGGAAGTCGAGGATAAGGCGATCCTTAAGTGTGTACTCTGCGGAGGAAATGGACACCCCGCAATCTACTTGGGGCGTCCACGAATAAAAGAACTTCGGCAGAGAGTAAAAAAAAAAAACAAGGAACGAAAAAAAGGTAGCCGCCAGGCCAGCTGCCCGTGCTCTGACTAACCCCGTTACGCCTGGTGTCTCCTACGCCCAGATGGTGTCAGGCAGACAACCGGTACAACGGACAGTGCCAAAGGCTGCCCCGGCTCAAATGGCCAGGCAACCTCAAGCAGACCCCTCCATAAGGGATGTAATGTCTAGCGCAGATGATTACCTTGCAGAAACAGATGGTCGAACTACAGAACAGTTTCCTTACGCAGACGGCTAAAATAGTTTTCCTCTTCTCTCAGCTGCCTGCAAACAAGCGCGCTCAGATATAATGGGCTCACGCGAGGTAAGAACCCTTAAGATCCTAGCTGTGAATGTTAATTCGCTGATTAGGATAGAACGAAAACTAACGCTTGCTAATTTATTGCAAACCCATAACCCTGAAGTGCTGATGGCTAGCGAAACCAAGCATAACCAGACGCGCAACCTCAGGTACAGAAATTACCATATTATAAGAAGGGACCGACCCCAATCCACTAGAGGTGGCGGAGTCGCCCTTTTAATTAAAAAGAATATTAGTCATAAGGTCATATATAGCAATGAAGTTAGAAGGTCTGGTGTGCTAGAAGCGGTCATCGCACGCATCTCTCTCCAAGGTGGAAAGAAGTTGTCTGTGATCGCTGCGTACGCATCAGAACCTCAAAATCCTAACTTTCTTTCGGAGCTTGAGGCTCTCTTCACCAGCCTCCGCTTGAACTCGGAAGAAAACTTTTATATATTAGCCGGGGATTTGAACGCCAAACATAGTGAATGGGGTAATATTGTTCCAAATGAGAGAGGAAACGCTCTCTTAGAGGGGATGGAACAAAACAATATTGAGTTCAGACTTGATTTGCTAGCAACCGATACACCATCATTTCCCAGAAGCGGGTCCTATCTGGATGTAATGCTAATCGACAGATGACTAACGATACGAAACGTGGAGCGACGCACGAGGAACTGTCTTACTACGGTCGAGTACGACAGTGACCACTGTGGTCTCGCCGCGGTAATTCAGCTCCCGAATAAGCTGGAGGAACTTGAGGAATTTGTGCAAACGCATCCTTATAATTACAATAAGGTGCGCTGGCTACGTTTCGCTAGAACCTTAGCCAGAGAAATAAGTTCGAGTGTGATCAATCCTCCTACGAACAGAAACCTTACAAACGAAGAGGTTGATGGGTACCTCACACAAATGGACGAAGTCATTTAACGAACAATGGACAAAACTATGCCGAAGGTAGCACAAACTGATGCTGGCGACATCTATCGGAATGCTACGATCGATGCACTTCACTTGCAAAAAAGTAAACTCCTGTTAAGACCCAAACTTTTCTACAGGAGATTTACAGATCCACAGAATGCGGAGATTCGCTGTCTGAAGTCACAGATCAAAGTACTCCAACAGTTAATCAAACATAATTACAGATTAGCTGTAAGCTTGCATTGGGGCAATAAGATTCGGGCTGTAAGATCTAACAACCCCAGCATGTACCCGCAAGTAAATAAAATCTTTCGGAGTAAAGACCATAATGACATTCAGAGCGTTCGTCTTGACAGAACAACAGACAACGCGAACCTAATTACCTCAGTTGGCATCGATCCTGATAGAGCTGTGCTTGACAACGATTATTTTGTAGTTGGGGATACCCAGGAGAAGGTGAGAGCAATTGGTGCTGTCTTCCAGAGAGTGTATACGGTCAACGAGACTCGAAATCCGAATCTCGATCTGGAGAACAGAACCTTGCTTAACCATGTCTCTCTTCGGAATGAAATAAGTCAATGGCGATCCGAGAACCCTGGTTTCACCAGGTTCAGTGACGATTTTCCGGCAAATAATGTCGTCGCCGATGATGGAAACAACTCCATCCTTATTTCAAAAAATGAACTCCAAGGTATCCTCAACTCAATAAAAAAGAAGAAGTCATTGGGAATAGATGGGATACCAAATATTGTTCTGCGCCATCTACCCTCTGAGGCGGTGGACGTATACACAACTCTGTTCAACAATGCGCTGAGTAATGCATATTACCCGGCTCATTGGAAAACAGCTGTGGTACAGCCAATTCCGAAACGGGGCAAAGATACCTCCATCCCGACGAATCTCCGTTCTATAAGTCTTTTCCGTGCATAAGCAAGGTATTCGAGAAGATAGTCATTAGAGCTCTGAAAGGATGGGTTGAGGAAAAACAATTAATACCGGAAAACCAATTTGGCTTCAGGGCGGGGCACGACACTATTCATGCCGCGTCTAAATTGGTTTCCGGCATTCAGTGGAATAGAAATAAAACACAGTGCACAGGGGCCTGCTTGATCGACATGGAAAAGGCTTTCGACACCGTATGGTTAGAAGAGCTCTTCCTCGAGTTGGTCAGGCTTGGCATCCATAAAACATTGCTATATATGATCTACGGCATGGAAACAGGAGGTAGGAAGTTCGTTGTAAAAAACGGCAACGAAATTTCCACCACTGTGTTTCATATAAAAAATGGGTTGCAACAAGGGGCCGTGGGTTCCTCGATCTTGTTCACTATATTCACTAGCGATCTTATAGGTTCTATGCCTAAAATAATAGCGTTTGCCGATGATCTAATCGCGTACAGATCAGGTCTGAAGGTAGAAGAAATAAATGTTTTGTTGCATAGTGACTTCGATGCAATCCAACGATTTTGTGACGACTGAAAGTTGAAAATCAATTACCAGAAGTGTGAGACTATCCTTTTCAGAACCCCGTTGTCCAGAGCCTCAAGGGACACGAAAATGAACTGGGGCAAGTGCGGCATAGTTGATCCACTGGGACGGTCCCAGTGGATCAACTTGCGCCAGTTCATTTTCGTGTCCCTTGAGGCTCTGGACAACGGGGTTCAGGATCGATGCCAACTGAGGTAATTAGGTTCGCGTTGTCTGTTGTTCTGTCAAGTCGAACGCTCTGAATGTCATTATGGTCTTTCCTCCGAAAGATTTTATTTACTTGGGGGAACATGCTTGAGTTGTTGGATCTTACAGTCCGAATCTTATTTTCCCAATGCAAGCTTACAGCTAATCTGTAATTATGTTTTATTAACTGTTGGAGTACTTTGATCTGTGACTTCAGAAAGCGAATCTCCACATTCTGTGAATCTGTAAATCTCCTGTACAAGAGTTTAAGTCTTGATAGGAGTCTACTTTTTTGCACGTGAAGTGCATCGATGGAAGCATTCTGATAAATGTCGCCATCATCGGCTTGTGCTACCTTCGGAATAGTTTTGTCCATTGTTCGTTTTATGACTTCGTCCATTTGTGTGAGGTACCCATCAACCTCTTCGTTCGTTAGGTTTCTGTTCGTCTGAGGATTGATCACACTCGAACTTATTTCTCTGGCTAAGGTTCTAGAGAAACGTGGCCATCGCGCTTTATTGTAATTAGTTCCTCCTGCTTGTTCGGAAGCTGTATTACCGCGGCAAGACCACAGTGATCACTGTCATACTCAACCGTAGTTACACAGTTTCTCGTATGTCGTTCCACGTTTAGTATTGTTAGTCGTCTGTCGATTAGCATCACATCAAGATAAGACCCGCTTCTAGGGAATGATGATCTATCGGTTACCAGCAAATCCAGCCTTGTGTTCCATCCATTCTAAAAGAGCGTTTCCCCTCTCGTTTGGAACAGTATTACCCCATTCACCTTTTTTTGAAAAGGCCCTTAAGCTCTGAAAGAAAGTTAGGGTTTTGAGCGTCTGATGCGTAAGCAGCGATCAAAAACAACTTCTTTCCACCTTGGAGAGAGATGCGTGCGATGACTGCTTCTAGCACACCAGATCTTCTAACTTCATTTCTATATATGACCTTATGACCAATTTTCTTGTTAATTAAGAGTGCGACTCCGCCACCTCGAGTGGATTGGGGTCGGTCTCTTTTAATAATATGGTAATTTTTGTACCTTAGATTTCGCGTCTGGTTTAGCTTAATTTCGCTAGCCATCAACACATCAGGATTATTGGATTGCAACAAGTTGGAGAGCGTTATTTTCCGTTCGATCCTTATCAGCGAATTTACATTCACAGCTAGGACCTTAAGGGTTCTTACCTCGCGAGAGCCCATTATATCTGAGCGCGTTTGTTTGCAGGCAGCTGAGAGAAGAGGAAATCTACTCTAGCTGTCTGCGTAAAGAAACTGGTCTGTAGTTCGACCATCTGTTTCTGCAAGGCAATCATCTGCGCTTGCATCGACTGGATAGAAGACATAACATTTCTCATGGAGGGCTCTGCCTCGGGTTGCCTGGCCATTAGAGCCGGGGCATTCTTTGGCGCTGTCCGTTGTGCCGGCTCTCTGCCTAACACCATTTGGGCGTAGGAGATGGCTGGCGTAACAGTAGTAGCTACAGCACGGGCTGTTGGCCTGGCTGCTACCTTTTTTCATTCCTTATCACCTTTACTCTCTGACGGAGTTCTTTCATTCGTGGACACCCCGAATAGGTTGCGGGATGTCCATTTCCTCCGCAGAGTACACATTTGAGGAGCGTCTTGTCCTCTACCTCTTCCGTCCCTAAAGGGCATTCCCCTTTGTTGTGGCTGAATGTGCATCGTGCGCAGCGGAACTCCATATTGCAGTTCTCCGCGATGTGCCCCAGCCTTCTGCACTTCGCACATTGAAGAACGTGGTCAGTTTTATTTAATTTTTCCTACAAACTGGACCTCGTCGCTCTCAACTTGGCGCAGCTTGTTGAGGAGAACCTTCGGGTCAGTGGAAGGATTTATGCCTTTGAGGAGCAAGGTCTCTGGCCTTTCCCCTCTAGGGGTGTACGTATAGAAGTCAGCGTTCGATGCCGCTAACTTCTTTTTGAGGAATCTAAAACCGTCCATTGTAAGGCAGTGGACGGTGTGAATTGAGGGGGTTTTATATTTAATGTAAAAATTCTTATTTCCTAGAGCCAACTCACATAAGGTCTCCAGCTCATCAGTTCCCATTCCGAAGACGTTGATTGGTGGGCAGCGAACCTTCTGCTGCTGTTGTTTTTGTTGTTGGTGATGCTCCTGCTGTCTCTGCTGACCTTGTTGTTTCTGCGGCTGTTGCTGCTGTTTCTGCGGCTGTTGCTGCTGTTTCTTTTGTGCCCGTTGCTGCTCATGTTGTTGTTGAGCAGCTTTTGTTGTAGCAGAGCGCGTTTGGTGTTGTTGCTGTCGCAGTTTACTTTCGCGCTTAGCTTTTTGTATTTGTTATGCTGCTTTCGATGTGGAAGGCATCGGTTCAGGCTGTTGTTGTTTGTTTTGAGGCTGCTGTTTCTGTTTCAGTTGCTGCCTTTTTTGTTGCAGCTCCTAAAGCTCTTTCTGCTGTTCCTCTTGCTTTGCTTTTTTTCGGCAGCTCTTCTCGCCGTGGATTGGTTGTAGAGGAAGCGTATATGGGCGTCGAGCTTCCCTTATGTGTTCTGCCACATCGTCAGCATCTGATGTTGCGAGAACCTGAAAGGAGTTGTCGTTCCCCTTATATGAAAATCGGCATTCGTTGCCCTCTGACTGGCATTCGAGGGCATCAATGTCGATTGATGGTAATTTTGTTGTTGTCCTTGTTTTGGGCGGTGTATTACTGGCCGCCACCGATCTGCCTCTGGTCGGTGCGACCGCTTCCTCGTCTGACGTCATTGCTGTTGTCGTCCGACGCTTTGGGAGGATGGGCAGCGGCTGCAGCCTCTTTCTCCTTTTTTTATGTCAGTAGTCCGGCTAGTGGGGCTTGCCACGCGGATGCTACCGTCACTGGTGTGGTGGCCCGACGTCCCAGCCACCGGTGTTTTAAAATCACCCGATTTGCTGAGCTCGGGTCGCTCGTCACTCTCCATGCTCCTTTCTCTAACTCACACTAAGTGTCTTTGCTGTATTTAATTTAGAATACAAAAAAAAAAATTCTTTTCCCCCACGGGATTCGAACCCGGGTATATTTTTTGTTCACACTGCAGTGATGCTCTACCACCATAGCTACCGATCACTCCTGAACAAATTGTTTTTTTTTTTTGCTACTTCAGCACACTAAATATTTTTCTTAGGAAGCCGACACATGTGCGTACTCGTCGGAAGTCTGTGAACGACTATGGATTAGTATTATTTTTACAAATGGATGAAAAAGAAGTTCAGCGTCTCTTTCATTGATTTGTTTAAATTTTAATTTCGAATAGAGGGCGTCCTAGACTGAGACACACAACATCGCACGAACCACCAAACAGAACACACGCAGACTCACAAGAACAAACGACGTAACATACTAAGCATGAGCCTGTAGGTAGACACACTCCAGTTCTAGTCGTCGTAGAGTAAAGGACATACTTAATCGTCAAACTATTGCAAATTATTATTATAAATTATTTTAAATGAGAATAAAGAAGAGTAAATTCCAAGGAGTATTTCTTTTCAATCCCACAAATTGGGGCTCGCCCGGGATATGTAAAAGAACCCCCACTAAAGTTTCGCACGGGAATTTAATAAATAAAATCCATTAAGATTTCATCGGGGATTGCAAACGAAAATCCGTTAAGATTTCAATGTGAATATTTGAACTAAAAGTGAAGTGCGGTGAAAAATAAGGAAAGGAAACTATTAAAGGGCAACGACAAACACACAGATAATACAATGTTCATTTCTTAAATTTAGTGAATCCAAAAAGCGAGCACACAAAGAAAGAGTGTTGGTCGTTAAACCAAAGATTGCGCAGCATAATTAAAGTTGTATGCCCCAACGAATATTTGGTGTCCAGTGTCCAGAAAGGAATTGATATCTGGGAAAGATCTGCAGTCAAGGAAGAGAGGAAGAAGCCGCCAAGCTGATTTCTAGAGGGAAGCCAACAAGCCATCTGGAGTAATTCTGCTGGCAGAAATTATTTGTTTTATAAAAATCTTTGCTCATTGTTCTCTTTTACATGTATCACATCACAATTTATTTATTTTAATTGTATGGCTTTAAATTGATTATAAATTTTAAATTTTGTAAACGACGAGTAATTAGAATTTGTAATGGAGTTAGGAACGATATTGGCTCGACGGACTTAAAGATCAACTGGCGCAACTAAACTTTAACACGGTTCTACGAGATCAACTTATCCAACACTACGGTTTGAATCAGTCTATAAAGAACAGGTCGGAGGGGGAATAGTAGGGGAAAGCAATTCTTTTACTCTGCGGGATATAGAGGATTCCTTGCTTACGTTTGACGGCACCGGTTACCCTAGTATAGAACAGTGAGTATACGCGGAGACCTCCAAAAGTACGTGTATGGGAAGCAGTTGTTGAAGGGCGCCACCGATCTATTCGTCCGAAGGCAGACTGTTAGCAACTGGAGAGATTTGAAGAGATCGCTGATGCAGGAATTTGGGAGCCAGGTACCATAAGCTGAAGTTTATCGTAGACTACACAACCGCCATAAGATGCCATCGGAGACATACACCGAATATCTCTATAGCTTAATGGAAATCGGCAAATCGACTGCTCTAGAGGACGAAAGTTTGATCAAATACTTCACCAATGGCATAAACGACCATAAGTCGAACAAAGTGATACTGCTAGAACGGTAAGCGAGCTTAAGGTCAAGAAAAGGGTGTACGAGAGGGTCAGAGATTCAGCTCCACGGTCGTCAAATTCGGGGACTAACCAACGTCCACATTATACACAAAACGTAAAACAGGAGAAGAAAGAAAGAACATGTTTCAAGTGTAGAAGTACATCGCACGTTAAGAAAGATTGTCCCATCAACAAGAGTTGAAAATGTTTTAGCTGTGAGCAAGAAGGAAACAGGTCGTTCGAAACCGAACTCGAGGTCAGCAGCAACGTTTGGGATCGACCAACATGAACACGAATACCGAATTTACGCGTGGAGAGGATAGTCATATACCAAAGACTCGAGTGGTTCTAGCAATCGGAACCTACCGGATTTTCAAGAGCATAAGGGTGAAGAACCAGACGATTGAAGCGCTATTGGACACGGGAAGCGGTCTCTGTCTTCTACGTTACGACTATTTACTAATGATGGATAATGTGCAACTGAAATGACAAAGCGAAACTTAATTGGTATTGGACAAACCCGAGTAGTAACGATTTGCAGTTCTAAGGCAGATCTGGAAGTGGATGGGGTAAAGATGGTGGTGATTTTCCATGTATTGAGGGAACAGGATATGCAGTATGCAGCCGTAAATGGGAACGAAGTCCTAGATTCCGTAGATTTAATTATTTCCACAGTGGTGCAAAACTAGTTCAACCAGTAGTTAGAGGAAAAGATTATACAGCCATGTACATCTGAGTACTCGTCACCAATAGTCCTTATGAGCAAGAAAGATGGCAAGAAGTGTCGAAGACTTTATAATTTACAAATTCAGAGAGGCTCAAACGAGCGATGCTTGGATTATAATAATATATAAGGCTATAATGAAGATCCTCGAAAAGGAGGAGTATGAAAATTTCTTCACAAAATCCGACTGATCCCGTTATTGAGCTCGTAGTGGTACCAGAAAAAATGGCTAGAGAAGTTATTATCGCTGCTCATAAGCAAGGAAACTATTCCTTTAAAAAGTCTCCGGACTCAGGACTTACTCGACAAGACGTTCTACATTCTAAATGTAACAAAACTGGGAAAAAAGAAGGCTTCCTTACGCCAATAAACAAGGAAGACAAACCGTTGGGTACTTTTCACATCGATCATGTCGGACCAAAGCAGCGCGCAAACAGTACAACCACATACTCGTCATAGTAGATGCGTTTTCAAAGTTTGTGTGGTTATACCCGACCAAAAGCATAGTGGCGAATAAGTTCGTCGAGAGATTGAGGAAGCAGGCAGCATTTTTCGGAAGTTCGAAAATATCACTGATGAGGGACTGCTTTCACCTCTAGCGTTTTTAGCGATTATTGCATGGCGGAAAACATCCAACACCTCGTCATAGCAACAGGAGTTCCACGCGGCAACGGGTAAGTAGAAAGAACGCACAAGATCATCGTGCGAATGCTCTCTTAATTATGTATCGACGGTTCGCAAAATTGGTACAAGTACGTAGATCGAGTTCAGCGGATTCTTAATAACACCCCGCCAAGGAGCACAGAGTTAAGTCCGTTTCGTATCCTGATAGGTATGGGGATGCGTGTTCCTGAGTATCCTGATATTCGATAATTGCTGGAAGAGGAGGCATAGAAAGAGTTAGACAGTGAGCGAGACGCAGTACGTGAGGAGGCTCGGGAAAACTTTCAGCTGATCCAGTGAGAACACAAATGGTCAGCAGAGACACACAGAGAAAGAGTACCAACTGAATGAGTTAGTCGCCATGAAGCGTAATCAGTTTGGTACCGGGATGAAGTAAAGACCCAAATACCTAGGACCGTACAAAATTATAGGAGGCAAAAAAATGGTAGATATAATGTGCAGAAAGTTGGCGAGCATGAAAGATCAGCAACGACAACTACCATAGAAGAGCACATGATGAAATGGGCATAAGTTTTTGGTTCGGGTCGAACGATACGTCAGGATAGCCGATTGTGGGACATGAACCACAGACATACAAGACTGTAGAATGACCAGACAGTAATATAGTATGTATATATATATATATATATATATGAATGAGAGGAGTATAAGGCAATTAGGACTTTTACCAAAACTAATTTGGAATATGTATTGAAATATGTATCGAAGTAATCTGAACTATGAACTTGAGCGATTAGATACAGCTGATATTTCACCGGATGTCGATGCCCTTGCTTCCAAAAAAAAAAAATCCCAAAACAAAAGTGATTTGATTATGAGTGTCTCAGGCTAGACATAACTCTTTTAAGTTACTAAAACTTTTTAGGGAATGTAATAAAAGCCTCTAAAATAAGAAATAAGAACTTCAAGCGTATTTGCTATGCAAAAATGGTACAATTTGAGCAACAGCTCATCGCTATTATAAACAACTCAAGGTCCTCAGCGAAATTTTGGAGAGCTGTAAAATTTATAAATGGCCAAACGAATAGCATCGCCTTGTAGCTTAAAGCATCGCAACTAATGGACCACTTTATTAATCTGCTTAACTCTCCACAGATCTCACCGCCAATTCAATATGCAGCTCCACTGATTATAGACGAGTTTCTCGATAGCCCGTTTTCATTAGAAGAAATCAAAGAAGTCATTAACAAAACAAAGACCAGAAAGGCCCTTGGTGATGACAGAATTCCATATGAGTTCTATTAAAACTGCACACTCGAATTTAGAGGAGTAGAGGAGTTTAATAGAATCCTTGACTCAGCAAATATTCCAGATAGTTTAAAAAAGGCAATTATCTATCCACTGCAAAAAAGGGCGACTATGATGACGTTTTAAATTACAGAGAAATATCTTTCCTGAACACATCTGCCAAGTTGTTTGCTGCCCTTATATATAACAGGCTTACCTGCCTGGGTTGAAAATAAAAAAGTTTTGCATGAGTTCCAGGCAGGATTTAGGAAGAATTACTCGACAATCGATCAAGTTTTTGTACTACTTAATATTGCGGAGATACGTAAACAGAAATATAAAAAACTATATGCTTTCTTTGTTGACTTCCGAGCAGCCTTCGACACCATAACGCGTGAGACTCTGTTTTACAAGCTGTATAATATCGGCTTCTCGACGAAAATAATAAACATATTAGAGCAATGTATGTAGTTAAATTAATTATAATAATATTTTGGAAGAAGGCTGCATGGGATTCAGAAATTATATACACTGGTTATTCTGTATAAAAACTAAGAATTCATTTTATTCATTTTAACACATCAAACAAACAAAGTTAATTCAAGGGAAGAAAAAATAAATAAAAAGAAGAATTCAATTTAACACAAAAATGCTTAAAAAGTTATTTTTAACGAACAACGGGAAAAAAGGATTTCTTTGCATGGCTTTTCGCTTTTTTGCTTGCTTTTTCTCCGACTTCTCGTTTTCGACTCCCCGACTTTTCGTTCTGCTCTCCCTCTTTCCCCGATACTCTTCACATGACCGTTCCATTTCTTTCATTGCTAAAGACTGTTGTTCCGTTTCCAGAATTCTTCCCCACACGGCCATTCTGAAGTTCGGCTGCCTCAGCCGAAGTGACAGACTCTGAAACCCATCCACTTTCAAAACTCTCAGAATCTGAGTCCAAGTCTGACTGAAATGAAGACCAACGCTTCATATAATCGGCAGCTGTTGAAGTTTGATTAGGTCCTTCGTGATTGCCAATCTTCTTCACTACACACAGCTCACTTCGTTTCACCTTTACCACTTCATATGGGCTTAGAACTTTGGATACAATTTTTGACCCATAGCGAATTGAGTTTTCTGTATTGCGACCAAATCTCCCAAGCCGTATGTAGTAGCTCTCAAAATATTCAATGATGGTCTTGATGTCAACATTCCGGAGAACGATGTGGTGAAATGCTACGTGAAAAAACACCGAATACCGTTGGGGGAAGCTAGTAGCAGTGGGAGCAATAGCAATCCTAAGAGCATCATCTGCGTACACCTTTCTTCTAACATTTGGAAAGAGAAAATTATGCGTAATAAAAGGGCAAAGAGAAATAGTCTTGAAAACACTCTCTTTAATGTAAGCCAAAAAGATAATATATACATTAATGATAATCTTACTAAACTGAATAGAGCACTATATGTAGCAGCAAAAAAATTTAAATACGAACAGAACTTTAAATATCTTTGGATAAAGAACGGTCGTATCTTATTAAGAAAAGTGGATAAAGGCAGGATTATTGTAATTAGATCATTTGAAGATATATTTAATCTGAATAAAAATTAATCAAACAATTAACTGTAATGATTCTACGTAATAACTTAGATCAAATTGACATTAATCCTGTTTTTGAAACACTTAATAATTTAAACTTTCTTAATTATGTTTTTGAGGTTAATTCCATATTGATTGTGCATCAAAACATTAGAAGCCTAAGAAAAAAATTTGACTTGTTAGTTGCTCATATTGAGACATTGTGCAAAAAACCACAACTGATTTTTGTCACGGAAATTTGGATTTTTTCCTGTGAAATTAATGAGTTTGTTATTCCAGGTTATACTTTTTTTTGCTGTTCCAAATGATAATTACTCTTCAGGTGGCGTTGGTGTTTTTGTTTGTGATAAAATCAATGTTACTTTTGTACCATGTATTTCTGTTTGTACTGATATGTTGAAACTATGTTGTACTATTGGCAATGTTAATTTTACAATAATATGTTTGTATAAATTGCATTCATATTCCCCAGAGATGTTTATTGAAGAATTTTCTAGTTTGTTGAGTAATGAGAAGGCAAGGGATCTTATACTTCTAGGTGATTTTAATCTCAATCTGCTAGCTCAAACCGATCTTATTCATTCCTACCAAACAGTCTTGTCACAGTATGGTATGAACTCAATCATTAATGATATAACGCGTCCTTTGACTGAATCTTGTTTAGACCATTTATATGTCCGATTTGGGGGGATCTCACCCAGTGATTGCATTGGAATAAATCTTGATATACGAATCACGGACCATTGCATGACTGGCTAACCTAAAAGTAAGATAAATTTTAATCTTCTTAAACAAAAACTGGTGTTAGAAAGTTGGGAGCAAGTATATACTGAAGATGATGTTAATAGAGTATATGATCTCTTTTTGCTCACATTAAGCAAACATTTAAAAGAATCCAGTATCCTTGTAAAAAGTAAGCGTTTTTCCGCAGGACTTAAGCCGTGGATAAATAGACATATTCTAATGAAAATTAGGTTAAAAAATAAACTTGACATTTAACTTTCCAAGCGTCCGCAAAACGTCAGTCTTAAAAATCGTTATAAGAATATGTGGTACAAACTCCAAAAAGATATAAAAAGTCGTCGCGATGAGTTTTATCGGAATGAATTTGATAAATGTAAGTGAAATTTAAGAAAGGAGTGGCAGCTAATAAACACTATGTTTAGTCGTCGTTCAAAGGACCAAACACGGATGTGTTGAGATAGTGGTTCTTCTGTGATATATGATCCGTACAGATTAGCTAATGAATTCAACAATTATTTTGCTACAATTGCTTTGGAGTCTGTCCCTTCAATTACTAGCTCATGTAAATGCTGCCACAATTCTTACATAATTCAAGATGTCGATACATCCAGAAACAGTTTTTGCTTTGAATTTATATCTTCCTCTGAAACCCGGAAAACCGTATGTTCCTTGAATAATTCGCAATCTCGTGATGTGGATGGATTAGCCAACCAGATATTAAAAAATATCAGTTTGAATATTGCCGATGTGCTAGCGTACATATTTAATAAAAGCGTGATATCAGGAGTTTTTCCTGATAAATTGAAATGTGCGATTGTAATTCCGCTTCATAAGAAAAATAATCCTAAAGATATACGGAATTATAGACCGATATCTCTGCTACCAAGTATTTCCAAGGCATTTGAACAAATTATGAAAAGGCGAATTCTCTTATTTTTAGAAATAAATAATTTCCTTAGTTCAAAACAGTATGGTTTTAGGCAGGGGCTATCCACTGAAGATGCTCTATTCGACTTTTGCTCCTCTATTTTCAAAGGTTTGGATGATCATAGACAGTGCGCTAGCCTCTTCGTCGATACAACCAAAACCTTTGATATGGTGGACCATAATACTTTAATAAGAAAACTGTACAAAATTGGTTTTAGAGGTTTTGTTTTTAATTGGCTCGAGTCCTATTTACGAAACAGAACTCAAATAGTAAAAATTTCAGAAGCTTACAGCAACAAAATTGATTTAAAGATAGGTGTACCCCAAGGCTCTGTTCTTGGCCCTATTCTTTTCTTAATTTATATAAACTCTATTTTTTTATTTTATATAAACTCTATTTTTTACTTTTATTTAAGGAAACATTACTGCCTGTGCTGATGATTTGGGAAGAACCTATATCACAAAGAGTAAAATTGATCTGATCGCGGACATTAACCATGATGTTGACATCTTACAAAGGTGGTTTCGTGAGCACAAAATGCTTGTCAGCAATAAAACAAAACTGATGTTTCTTAGTCTAACACACACTGCTTTACCTGATATTGATATTGTCTTTCATTTTTTGAAATGTGAAACCTTCAATATCTGCAGTAATAAGGATAATTTAACGTCCTCTACTCAAATACTATGTGACCCTGATTGTTTTAGGATTGAAGTTGTTACTCATTTTAAGTACCTAAAAATAATTATTGATAACAAATTGAATTGAAATGAGCAAATCCTGGCGATGAAGAAATACTTTAACTCAACATTGCGTATTTTTTATTATCTCAAGAATATATGTTCCACCAAGGTGTTAAAAATGATTTATTATGGTATTTTCCATTCCAAATTGCAGTATGGTATTTGCTGCTGGGGTGGTGCACCTCAATGCAAAATGGCTAATATTCTGGTAATCAAAAAATGTTTAATAAGAAAAATATGTAATAAAAACAAATTTTATCATTCCATGCCATTGTTTAACAGCTTGAAAATTCTTCCTCTAAGACATTTGTTTTATTATAAAGTGTTAAAAATTTTCTTCGTGAGATGTGGTTATTTGAATAGCAGACATTCTGATCGCTACAGTCTACGAAGCAATCAAAGCCTAAATATCAATGTTCCAACTTTTCGTACTACGTTTTTCAGAAATACATGTTGCATAGTTCCATTTAGATTATTTAATAAACTGCATATTGAATTAAAGTCATTACACTCATTTAAATTATTTAATATTAAAATTAAGACATGGCTATTTGAATTTGATCACAATCAAATAGAAGTTCTACTTGACCCATTTATATAAAATTAGTTTTTAACTTTTTCTCGATGATTACTCTTAGATGCTGTTCTTCTGTTCTCTTTTCTTTCAATGTAAATCCTTAGTTCACCCCTAAAAAATGTTTTTGAATTTTTTGAAAGTAGTATTTATCACTATTATTGTTAAAATTTTACAAAATGCTACCCCTATTCTCTACAAACTAAATTATCATTGAATGAAGTACTATTAATATATAATAACAACTGTAATCAACTAGAGAATATGAATAAATAAATGAATGAATAAATGAATGAATGAATGGTCGAATTGATAACACATTGAAGTCCTGGAACCAACTTATACCACTTTAGTGGATCCTCAATTGAAAGTCTCGTTAGTACTTGGATTATGGGCTTGTTTAATCTCTCTGATCGCCAGTTTCCTCCTTGGACTCCTGTTGTTACCAGATGATGATTGATGCTCCTCTCTCTGCAATAAGCTTGAAAATTATTTGACGTAAAAGCTTTACTTTATCGGAAATCAAAAGTTGTGGATGCCCAAGGACTTGAGATTGGAACTCCAGACGACTTATCACTTCATTCGTGTTGGTAGTTTTGGTTATATATATCCAAATAAATTTGGAAAAAGCATCGACGACGACTTCGCGGTTGATGGAAGTGGTCTTAAATGATCCAAATGATAAGCGCTCAGCGGCTAGTCAGGTTTGATGATTGGGTGTAGGAATCCATCCTTTTTCCCACTTTGCTTTGCAGCGACTATACACGTTTTGCATTTGCTTATAGAATTATAGGATTAATTAAGATTAATGCTTACTATTACCAAAGTGTTCTTTCTCATGCATCATGCGTATTAGTTGCTTCTGCAGAGATTTGGGTACGACCAGCAAATAGGAACCATCAAGAAATTTTTAAAGTGTATCACCTCTAATGACCAAATCTTCGTACGACCCAGCTTTGTTAACAATTCCCCGAATGGCTGGGCTTGTTTAATTATTGTAAGATATCCATCTTCAAGTGTAAAAATGTTCACCGGATGTCGGCTGATGGCGTCCACATGTCACATTGTCGTACCTGATCTGTGCCTGACCTCGCAGTTAAATTCCTCTAATTGTAGTGCCCAATGTGCGATTCGACTGTTGAGAGTTTTCTTTGTCATAGTTAGCCTAAATGCTTGGCAATCCGTGAAAATTTCGAACTGTAAACCGAGCAAATATATGCGAAGACTTTTCAAAGCCTTAACTATAGGTAGTACTTCAAGATCATAGCTGGGATAAATTTTTTCTGCATCCGTTGCCTTAAAGCTTAGAAAAAAGACTGGGTGATAGCTGCCATCATCATGTTTCTGAACCAGAACTGCTCCGTATCCCTCCTTGCTTGCGTCAGTATGCAGTTGTGTTGGCAGCTGCGTTCTTGAGGTCCAAAGTGGAAAATATTACCGCACCGTATAATTGTTCAAGTACCTCTTCTATAATCGGTAATGGGTAACGATCTTTTAATATGTGTCGCTTTAACAGTCGATAATCGGCACAAGTTCGAAGAGAGCCATCTCTCTTGCGCACTAAGACGATTGGACTTGCAAATCCTAACTACTGTTTCTAATTGTTCCTTACCGAAGCCATTCGGTCAGCTGTCTATCCACTATTTCCTTTTCTAAGGGGGCTAGACGTCGAGGTCGTTGATAAATGGGCTTCTCATGATCGAGCACAATCTTCATTTGCACCTTCGTTGATACTGGGAGTTAATATATAATTGTTATAATTGTTTGATAATATCATTCAATCCTTTTCGCACAGCATGATTCTTGATTGTGTTTAAACTCTCAGCAAGCTCAAACTAAGGGCAAGAGATTGTATTGATACGTGCTAGTGGATTCTTATTTGCAACAAACTTCTTGTAGACCTGTACGACAACATCTTCGATGACAAGACTAACCTCAGGCAATACATTTTTACCTAATAATATCTCGTAAGACAACCAATTATCAGACACAAAATGACAAATGAAATTGCAATACTCGCCCGCGATTTCCATTTCCACAGATGCTGCGCCCAGAGTTTTAGTTGGCTGAATGGCAAATGTCACAGCTTCAGTTCCCCCATATTTAATTTTGTCTATACCCCAAACCGCGCATACTGTCTCTAGCTAAGGTAAGATCAGTGCCTGTGTCCACGAGAGCTTGATACTCCTCACCATGCACTTTCACTGGTACCTTCACGTCCGGAACAACCAACCTGTTGACATGTGTCGAAATTCCTGCTGGAGGTGTTTCGGGACAACTCCGCGCAATGTGGCCATACTTATTGCATTTAAAACATCGGCCACCCCTTTAGCGATTCGGACATCTTAATGACGAATGAGAGAGCGCCCTACAATTTTTGCATTGTTGTAGTTGTTGAGAAGTATTCGTTTTCGAGGTGGTGCTTGGACACGTCCTGGAAATTTAAACATTTTTAGCACGTGCTTGATCAGCTTTTAATATTTCATATGAATTGAGCCCTTCTTTAAGTTGACTGAGCGTTCTCGCTTGATAAAGAATGCTCTTATTGACGGCATCATCTGGAATACCATTAATTATATAGGAAAGAAGGTGGATTTCTTCTACTGTCCCTCTTGACGCTATTTTCTTCACCCTGTAAAAACATTCCAAGAACGATTCCTCTTTAACCTTGGTTGCTTTTTCCAGCACTTTATACACATTTTCCCGCTTTGCCTGACCGAACTCTTGCAGTAAGAACGATTTTACTGATTCCCAACTACATATCGCCATTTTGGACTCCAGCGCCAACTTGACTGCACCAAATAGCAAATCGTGAAAATAGACATTTTTGTATATCCCCCTAATTCAAAGCTGTCGACACCTTGTCAAGCTCACTGATCCATGTCTCGACAGATTTGCCACCTTCTCCATTAAATTTGTCAAGAGCTTTCTCAACATCTTTGAACTGTAATGGATTCTGCGTTGAATGTATATCCATAGAGTGTCCAGGTGTTTCATTTTTGTTCGCCATATCTTGTAACAAATGACTTTCGTCGTCGTTCGACACAGATAATACAGATCGTTCACTGCCACTGTCAATTTCTTGTATTATGTCTATTCTGTTTAATGGTACGCTTCCCGCATGTATAATTTTCCTTTCAAAAATGTACTTAACACGTGTAATAAGGTCACTTTTATATCTATATCCAACTGGAAGACCACGTTGTCTCAAAATTTCTTGCAGTTCATTTACAGTTAATGTTTCTAGTTCCCGTTCTTTTGTCATTGAACACGCGGCTTGACCATTTCCAATTAAAATGTTAAAATTATTATTATTTAATTTTTCGTTTTTGCAGTATTTTCGTGGTTATTTCTTTATTAATAAATTCCGCGATCACACCATTTAGTTAAAGTCATTATAATAATATTTTGGAAGAAGGCTGCATGGGATTCAGAAATTATATACCATGGTTATTCTGTAAAAAAAACTAAGAATTAATTTTATTCATTTTAACACATCAAACAAACAAAGTTAATTCAAGGGAAGAAAAAAAAATAAAAAGAAGAATTCAATTTAACACAAAGATGCTTAAAAAGTTATTTTTAACGAACAACGGGAAAAAGGGTTTCTTTGCATGGCTTTTCGCTTCTCGTCTTTTTTGCTTGCTTCTTCTCCGGCTTCTCGTTTTCGACTCCCCGACTTTTTTTCTGCTCTCCCTCTTTCCCCCCTCTTACTCTTCACATAACCGTTCCATTTCTTTCATTAACAAGGTCTGTTGTTTCGTTTCCAGAATTCTTCCCCACATGTATGCAAACAACATCTAAAGCGTTTACAGTAACGATGGGTGTGAAGCACATTAGTCTTGAGTGCGTTACTCTTTACATTATTCATCAACGACATATCGGATGCTGTTAAAGGTGGAATCGAGCTCGGCAGCATAAGAATTCCGGATGACATTGTCTTCCTTTCCGACACTGCGGATGGGTTGCAACTTATGATGAATACGCTCAGTGTTTACTGCAAATACTGCACCTTGAGCGTGAACCTGAGTAAATCGAAGACAATGGTGTTCAAAGGCTATATTCTCGAAGCGAAAGATGGACATATCAAGGGAAACCGGTGGAAGTGGTTCGCGAGTACAAATTTAAAAGTGAAATTGCCTGAAGCCAAACGAGCAATCTCATCAGTATGGGGTCGCTGCATCATCAACAGGTATGTTACGCATAGCTCGAAGCAAAAACTCTTTCGCTCAACTGCAGCTTTAGTTCTTTTATATGGAGCACAGATGTGGGGATATAGTTCCTTTGATGAAGTTGAGAGGTTTCTTCGATACTTCTTAAAACGAATATTCCGTGCTACGCCTAATTATATGCTGCATCTAGAGACCGGTACTTCACCTATGTTTTTGGAAACATTGAGACTACATTTTGTTTATATAGTAAAAGTTATGGCAATGAGTTACGATAGACTACCAAAAGTAGTACTCAAGAATGTAATAAGGAATGGAACAAATTTCGTTCGAGAATGGGAACGCCTTGCATCAGATTGTGGAGTAACCTTTAGAATAACACCCGTTGGACATTCTGAACATTTTAGAGCACATCTCAACGTTCTATTGGAAAAAGTAGGTCGAAATATGCATGATAAATTTAGAACGGATGCACAGTCCTCCCAATATAGGACATATTACAGTAAACTGAAATACGACCTAGAAGACCAAACTTACTTTTTAAATGGCAACTCAATAGAAAAAATTAACACGATTTTTAAAGTCAGAGGAGAGCTACTGAGCCTGAATTGTGTTCCACACCGTCGAGAGCTACCTATCTTGTGTAATCTTTGCATATGAAGATACGAGAGGATGTATTTCACTTCCTTGCAGTATGTCAAATTTTAAAAGAAATTCGAGTGAGATTCCTTAATTCGTATATCTTGGAAATTGGTATAGCAATTCATATCTTAAATAAGGTTCAATGGTGTCACAAATGCAATTTGTTATAGAAAACATATACCATAGTTATAGAACACACAACATCGAACGAACTACCAAACAGAACACACACACTCATCGAACGAACCACCAAACAGAACACACACACATCGAACGAACCACCAAACAGAACGCACATAGACACATCGAACGAACCACCAAACAGAACACACACACACATCGAAAGAACCATCAAACAGAACACACACACATGCACACGCACAAGTCCAAACGACGTAAGATGCTACGCATGAGTCGGTAGGTAGATCCACTCCAGTTTGAGTCGTCGTAGAGTAAAGTAAATACTTAGTCGTCAAACTATTATAAATTATTATTATAAATTATCTTATATGAGAATAAAAAAGAGTAAGTACCAATGAGTATTTCTTTTCAATCCCATATGAAATTTTACATGAAATTTACATGAACATGCACTAACATAATAGTATTACTTGATAAATAAGTCAATACAGCTTCGACCTGATACCGAAAGTATATCGAACACCTCTCTTAATGTTTTACTTTTATAACTTATTTTTCCATTATTTGGAATCAAAATGTTGTGTTCGATTTGTCTTCGTTAAAGCTTAGTACTTGAAATTCAGTCATTTGTGCCTGATACTATTTATACAAATTTATTTTTTGGTTTAACTACGTCTTTTCTGACGACTATTGGATTTTCCGCTGTTTTTATTATCGTTGGCGTAGTATGCTTTATGTATATATTTGGTGAATATTGTTTACGCCAATAACTATTAGTTGATTCAGTGTCAATTAGGCATCTTATAATTGTGTTCCTTTTTTTTGAATATTTAAAGGGTTACGTTCCCAGGAGTTATGTTATAGGTTTGGAAGCTGAATGCCGAAAATTTGCTTCCGTTTGGGTTTATCTTTCATAACTAGCTGTAGGTGCTCGCCTAATTTGGGGTGATAAAGGATCAACATTCGTCAGTACAGATTTTTGAGGAAGTTGTCTATAATTATTTCAGTTATGATTGTAACCATTTTATCTATTTATTTATATCTATTTTTAGGTGTATATTGTTTTGGTTGCCATGTATAGTGGTTTTGATTCTTATTTTTGTTAAATGTCTCAGTTTTTGCTTCGAGTTTATTTTGTCAATCTTTCTCCTAGTGACGAGTACTAAATCCTGCATGATTAAATTCAGAGCATTCTATTTGGTTTTAGAGCATAGAGGATTGTTTTCATATACATACTAAAAATATTCAAAACTGTTGCATTATGATTCCTTTTGTAAGAAATATAATTTTCTGGGAGATATATTTGATTTAATAATGAATACATGCAGACCCTCTAAGTTCTTCGTACAATTGGTTGCTATATTTAAAGCCAACATTTTCGAATAGCATGGACTTAATATCAATCAAGTTTGTTAAATGAGGACGTATTTCAATACTTTGTCTGGCCGTACCTATAAACTTGGATTTTATTAGGTTTAAAAAATACAACGAAAAAGCGATAAATTTAGAAAGTTTGAAACAAAATATTGCCAAATCGCCAAAATATTAAACCACGATATAACACACAGGTAAAACACAATAATAATTTAATACAGAATAAAAACTTTCAACCAAGAAATCCAACACACATAAGGCCTCCTTTATTTTTTTCATAGCAATAGAAATCCGAACTATCATGGGAATAATTATGATCCAAATTATAAAAGAGGACAAAACCCCAACCTTTAGAAGTAGATCCTACTTCATCACAATTAAGGAAATTACAACCCCAAGTTTTACATTATAATGAAAGTGAAACAAAGATCAAAAAACCTAACAGTGAGTATTTTAATGTACAAGCCTCGAAAACTTGCCCTATCTTAAATTTAAAAAAAGCAATTCTATAATACGACTTTTAGTAGACACTGGCGCAACCAACAGTATATTAATAAAGAAAAAATGTTAAAAAATAGAAAATAACCTTTGATTATTAAAAGAGTAGAAACTCCTGTAATAATTAATCAAGAGTTAATAATTTCAAAAAATAAATTTGCGCTTGTGAAGATTGTTAAGTTACAATTTCGAAGCAATATTAGGTAATAATCTCCCTAATAATGTAATAATTAATTATAAAACTAAACTTTTGACAATACAAAACAATCAATTCCCAATATTCTTTGACCAAAAAGACGAACTAGAAAATGAACACATAACTAACCAACTGGTGATGACGACCCTATATTCATCAGAATTAATAGATACTCAGAAGCCCATAAGAAAGATGGAGACAAACAAATGCAAGACATGCTAAAATCAGGCACAGTACAAAATTCAACTTGTCCATACAACGCTCTAATATGGACCGTACCCAAAAAAGATAAAGGAGGAAACAAGGAACGGCGCATATTTATTGATTATAGGAAACTAAATCAAAAAACTAAAGAAGGCAAGTATTCAATTCCCATATTTGACGATATTTTAGATAATATAGGACGTGCAAACTATTTCACGACCCTAGATTTAACTAAATGCTTTCATCAAATTGAAGTACAGACAGAAGAAGATAAACGCATTCAAGAAAAGGATTCGTAAGTACTAAATATAGCGCTGAAAGCGACTGTAATGATCTAGTAACAAAAACAAAGAAAAAATCTTATAAGCTTATAATAATAATAATTATAGTTAAAATCGACGACAAAAACTCCAAAGAAACAACCTTCCTTTTTCAAGGAAGAAGAATTAATATAATACGACTTTATGACAAAGGACTTCGAGGAAATCACAAAAAATGTAACCCAAATATTCAAGATAATATTTTTATACCAAACAAAATATTCCAAAAGGGGGGCATGGGCCTATGCACGCGAGGTAACGTCGTTGTTTGCGCTCAACATGGCGAGCTGCCAAGGCAATCCTCGTTAGTGCACAGGTCAAGTTGACATACAGCCTCCACGTGGCGCCCCCTGGATAGCCATCACAACACCCATTGTATGGTGAACTAATGTAGGCAGCGACCCCCTCTGCCCGAGGATTTAAATAATGGGCCTGGCCTACCAGTCTGTGGGTTGTGCGTGAGGGTAACTTCCTTATTACGTAAAAATAAAATAGTTCAGAAAAACCGATATGCCTCGGATAAGGACATATTAACTGTTGACGACCCCAGCAAACGTTTAAAGGACAACGATTTTCGGTTTTGCACGTGGAATGTGAGGTCCCTTAACAGGCCACGTGCAGCCGAACAACTTGCGGAGGCCCTTGACAGCTACAAAGCTGACATAACCGCCATCCAGGAAGTGCGATGGGATGGGCCTGGCATAAAAGCGATGAAGAACTCCGTTATCTACTACAGCAATTGCTATAGAGAGAGAAGGCAGCGCTTATTCGGATGCGGATTTGTTGTTCGAGGCAGACTTAGGCAAAAAGTCTTGAGCTACAACCCAGTCAGCGAACGCCTCATGACAATCCGCATCAAGGCTAAATTCGGGAACATCAGCCTAATATGCGCTCACGCCCCGACAGAGGAGAAGGATGACAACATCAAGGATGACTTCTATGATCTCCTAGAAAGAACATACGATCGAAGCCCCAGCTATGACACCAAAATCGTTCTAGGAGATTTCAACGCTCAGTTGGGAAAGGAGGACATCTTTGCTGGAGTCATCGGTAAACACAGCCTGCACGACAATACATCCGGAAACGGACTCAGGCTGTTGGACTTCGCCTCGGTGCGAAACCTCTCTGTGGGTAGCACGCGGTTCCCACACCTGGACATTCACAAAGGAACCTGGCGAGCTCCTGATCATTCAACCGTCAACCAGATTGATCACGTTGCGATCGATGTCAGACACTCCTCCAGTATTCTCGATGTCCGAACCTTCCGAGGTGCAAACATTGACTCGGATCATCACCTTGTTTTAGCCAAGGTAAGAACCCGGATATCGAGAGAGCAACGGAGTCGAGAAAGGCCAAAACGGTTTGACGTCGAAAAGCTACAATCGCAGCTGATTGCTGGCAAATTTGCCGACCGAGTCTCCTGGAAACTCGCTCAGAGTTCGACGCTTCCTGCACTAAGCATAGAAGAAGAATGGAAACGTTGCCAAGAAGCCATCAAAGATGCTGCCACTGATGTGCTGGGTTTCACGTCACCACCCAGAAGGAACCCATGGATTGACGACGAGTGCAGGCAACCGCACGCAGCTAAGCAAGACGCCTATAAGGCGACGCTGCATCGAACAACACGGGCTGTTCGTGAACTCTACGAGCAGAGTAGAAGGGAAGAGCACCGGCTTCTCAGAAGGAAGAAGAAGAAGCATGAGAAGTGCGCGGTCGAGGAAATGGAAAGGTGCTTTGGCAGGAATGAAGTCCGAAAGTTTTACCGAAAGGTAAAACAGCTATCCGGAGGATACAAGGTTCGGACCAAAATGGACAACTAGTAGTAGAGTCGCAGTCTGTGCTGAGAATGTGGAAGGATCATTTCTGCAGACTCCTAAACGGCGATGACGACCCAAATTCCGCTGTTAGGTAGAATGTTCCACTCGATTTGGACGATGATAGACAAGCATTCCGTCCCCCCGACTTAGACGAGGTGAAAATAGCAATATCCAAGCTAAAGTCGAACAAAGCTTCTGGAGCGGACGGACTATTTAAAGCAGCTGGAGATGACCTAGTTGGGCGCATGCAGCAGCTCATCTGTAAGATATGGTCGGAGGAAAGCATGCCCGATGAGTGGAATCTCAGCGTCGTTTGCCCGGTCCACAAGAAAGGAGACCTCTTTGACTGCGCCAACTACAGAGGGATTAGTCTCCTGAACATCGCATACAAGATCCTCTCTGCCGTATTGTGTGAGCGTCTGAAACCATTTGTCCATAATCTGATACGTCCCTATCTGTGTGGTTTCAGACCAGGGAAATCCACAATAGACCAGATCTTCACATTACGGCAAATCCTGGAAAAGACCCAATTGACACTCACCACCTATTCGTCGATTTCAAGGCTGCATATGACAAGCTATACAGTACCATGTCTAGTTTTGGCATTCCTTCTAAACTCGTCAGATTGTGTAGGATGACGATGGAGAACTCTCGCTGCTCCGTCAAGGTCGGTACCGAACTCACCGAGACCTTCAATGTCAAAAAAGGTTTTAGACAAGGCGACGCACTGTCATGTGACTTCTGTAACATCATCCTCGGGAAGATCGTGCGTAACTCACAAGTCAATACCAGAGGCACGATCTTCCAGAAGTCAGTTTAATTGTTAGCTTACGTTGATGACATTGACGTGATATTTAAGGCCACCAACATTTTCGAATAGCATGGACTTAATATCAGTCAAGTTTGTTAAATGAGGGCGTATTTCAATACTTTGTCTGGCCATACCTATAAACTTGGATTTTAATAGGTTTAAAAATACAACGAATAAGCGATAAATTTAGAAAGTTTGAAACAAAATATTGCCAAAACGCCAAAATGTTAAACCACGATATAACACACAGGTCAAACACAATAATAATTTAATACAGAATAAAAACTTTCAACCAAGAAGTCCAACATACATAACTCCTCCTTTTTATCATAATAATAGAAATCCCAACTATCATGGGAATAATTATGATCCAAATTATAAAAGAGGACAAACCCCCTACCTGTAGAAGTAGATCCTACTTCATCACAATTAAGGAAATTACAACCCCAAGTTTTACATTATAATAAAAGTGAAACAAAGATCAAAAAACCTAACAGTGAGTATTTCCATGTTTAAGCCTCGGAAACTTACCCTATCTTAAATTAACAAAAAGCAATTCTATAATACGACTTTTAGTAGACACTGGCGCAACCAAGAGTACATTAATAAAGAAAAAATGTTGAAAAATAGAAAATAACCTTTGGTTATTAAAAGAGTAGACACTCCTATAATAATTAATGAGGAAATAATAATCACAAAAAATAAATTTGCACTTGTGAAGTTACAATTTCGAAGCAATATTAGGTAATAATCTCCCTAATAATGTAATAATTAATTATAAAACTAAACTTTTGACAATACAAAACAATCAATTCCCAATATTCTTTGACCAAAAAGACGAACTAGAAAATGAACACATAACTAACCAACTGGTGATGACGACCCTACATTCATCAGAATTAATAGATACTCAGAACAAGCCAATACAAGAAATGCTAAAATTAGGCATATTACAAAATTCAACTTGTCCATAAAACGCTCTAATATGGACCGTACCCAAAAAAAGATAAAGGAGGAAACAAGGAACGGCGCATAGTTATTGATTATAGGAAACTAAATCAAAAAACTAAAGGAGGCAAGTATCCAATTCCCATATTTGACGATATTTTAGATAAATTGGACATGCAAACTATTTCACGACCCTAGATTTAACTAAAGGCTTTCATCAAATTGAAGTAAAGACAGAAGAAGATAAATGCATTCCAAAAAAAGGATTCATAAGTACTAAACATAGCGCTGAAAGCGACTGTAATGATCTAGTAACAAAAACAAAAAAAAATCGTATAAGCTTTAAGAGGTAAATAATAGTTAAAATCGACGACAAAAACTCCAAAGAAACAACCTTCCTTTTTCAAAGAAGAAGAATTAATATAATACGACCTTATGACAAAGGGCTTCGAGGAAATCACAAAAAAAAATTTAACCCAAATATACAAGACAATATTTTTATACCAAACAAATTATTCTAAAACTTCAAAGAATACTGGAAAAAAAGAACTATTACAAAAAATTACTTACAACAAAAATTCTACAAGAAGACGTAAAAGACACAGAAGAAATGAAAAACATAATACGCAAATATAACCACATAGACATCGAGAAAATATATTTAGCAATCAAAAGTATTTTTTTTTATTATATTTTAAAATGTGAAAAAATATGATATACCACGAGACAAGTAATAATCGGTCTGCTTCACGGACGAACATGACACCACTCTTCACCAAACTTAAACCGATAGAGATTGGATGGCCGTAAGTCCGGAATTAACAATAAGAACGCATCAAAACAGCGCTGGCTAACCACTGCCTACTGACTTACCACCATCCGGACTTCAACAATGTTAAAATTCTGCTGACTGGAACACACACTAGCAAAAGGTATACGTTAGAAACACTTCACATCATTAATAACAGCAACAATATGAACAGAAAGCAGAACACACAAAACATATCAGCGGCTTACTCAGCAATGGTAACGGCCCGCCAATTTTCAAATATAAATGTCATACTTCTACACATATCTAGACTGATCTTCGTCGAAAAATACATTTTATTAATTTAATTTAATGTTAAATGTCAAAGAATTCGTGTACCAAAACCAAAAGTATTATTTTTTTTATTATTGTAAGTTTTTTAATCCCGTTTTTTTAAAAGTGCACTAATGCTGTGTTATTTCTATCGTCTCAATAAACAAAGGTCCCCTGAAGATGACAGTATCCCCTGTTGAAACACAGAGATAATACACTTAGCATAAGCTACCTTATGACCAAAAGAGCTGACGAGCAATTAGAATATCTTTAAAGGTAATAAAAGTAGAGGAAATTTACAACAGAACTATACACCTTACAACAAAAGAACGCCGATATACACCTAGGAAAAATAGACTTCAAAAATATTTACGATAAAGGAGAAAGAACAAAAGAAATTTGTACTAAAAAGTATAAACAAAAATCTTAAAGATAAATGGATAAATCAAAAATATACCAAAAATAAAGCCCACCTTAATATGACAAATTAAAGACAAAACACAAGATTAAAATAATAATTAAAAAAGGAATGCCAATAATAATTAAACCGCATAGAGAAATGCAGATACTTCACAAAATACCGACATGACAAAACTGACGATAGTCCTATTAATCACTTATAACTTATACACAATTCATACAAATAAATAAAATCCAGCAAGAATTTGTAATTATTGAAAAAGGAAAAGTAGAATTAAAACAAGTAACGGACTTCCTTTTCGAATATACTTAAAAAATTAAACTGAGGACCGACCACGGGTCCTATTAAAAAACCGGGAGTTATGCTGCTTGTTACAATCATAATTAACCAAGGAACTTCGGTTCGGAAACCTGATTCCTACTTCAGCGCGCCGTGCGTTCCCATGCTTTCGGCCGTCTCAAATCGCCAGGTGGAAACGCTCGACGGTCGTGTGCAACGTAGGCATTTCCGTTTCACCCAACTCGGGGCTCGTGTTCAGCGTGTGCATCTTTTTGGTTCGGGTGAATGCCTGACCGTGATAACTTACAACTTAATCATACAATTGATAAACACCACAAATTACAGACATATATGTAAATAACCAATTGAACTAACAATCTGAAATCTTACCATACAAACAACACAAATTAAATTAGTTAAATAAGAAATTTATACATCAAATTTAACACTCCACTTATTCATCAGAAATCTAAAAAAGGATTAATAAATTTAGGCGGAGACATTCTTAAAATCGTATTAGGTACTATGAATGATGATGACCGTATTATATAAACAAAGAAAATAAGTTTAAAAAATATAGAAGAAAATAACTATAATATTGTCACAAATGTTAACTCGCAAATAAAAATAAACAAACATTTTAATAAACAATTGAATTTAAGGACAATTTAAAGAAAGTCACTGACTCCATTGACGAAATATCAGATATAGTAATGACAAGCAGATCAGGAACAGTAACACAAAATATTTTAACGAGTCAAGAACTTATAGAAAATAAAAAAGGATTAAAGATAGATTTAGCTAAATATAAAGAAAATAAAGTTGTTTGTTGAAATTGACCAAATCAATTATTATTATTCAGGGAAAACTGCATTTCCTTCGTTGGCTTTTTTGGTCACTATCGATTTTCAATGAAACCAGGTTATTTCATTGTTATAATCCCAACATTTCGGCAGGGATTGCTGTCTTCATCAGGGGAAATTTTATTGAAAGAATAAAACAAAATATTTTACATACATACATAGTAATAATGCAATTTAACAAATGAACAATAAACTTACATTAATTGTGTTGTTGTTACAAGTGGATGTGGATGTGGAGTCTAGATGTTGTTTTAAATTATCACAAAAAACTAAATTCACAAAAAAAAAAAATTGATCACTTCTGTGTGTGAACATCAGTCTGGAATTATGTGAAATTTGAATTAAGATTTAAATACAATATGTTCAAGCTGTTACAAGAGACATATTGTATTTAAATCGAAATTCAAATTATGATACTCAGGCAGAATACAATATTTATGATTAAACCTCAATCGACTATTTAAATCGGAAATCGGATTTAGAAACGTTTAACGAATATCGGGAGCCAGAAATAATGGATAAGACTGACGACAAAGCCCCTGTCTCTTTCCAGGAAACACATTTTTCAGAATGAACTGCTCTTCGCTCCCATAGTTTGAGTATAGGACGAAGACCGGTAATGCCCTTATTGATACAGGGTCAAATAAAAATTATATCCGGCCTAATTGTGTCAAAAATATAAAACTAAATGAAAATCCGATCTACGCTAACTCCGTTGGCGGTAACATTAAAATTACTCATCACGCAATCTTGCACCTTTTCGGTGCCCGCAGCATAGGTCTCAAAATCTACATACTATCCTCACTTAAGTCATTTCATGGTATCATAGAAAATGATAGTCTGAAAGAGCTTAAGACAATAATACATACAGCAGAAAGTTACCTCACCCTTGACAACAATCAAAATTCCAAGTAAGCGACATATCTCTCCATCGGTTAACAATATTGATGAATACAGATGAAGCTCGAAGACGTTTTAGGAAAACACTTTCATTTGTTTTATGAACCAAACGAAAAATTGACTTACACCACCACAATAAAGGGAGAAATATGAGCAGTAGACGACACCCCAGTTTACAGCAAATAATATCCGTATCCACTGGCCTTAAAACCACTTGCCGACCAATAAATTATAAAACTGTTAGCGGACTTTCACGGTCTACATATAATACCCAAGTTTGGGTAGTCCCTAAAAAAATTCACGCCTCTGTTGAAAATAAATATAGACTAGTAATTCATTACAGGAAACTGAATTCAGTTACAATCCCCGACAGGTATCCTATACCTGAAATTAATGAAGTTTTAGCCAATTTAGGCAAAAATAAGATTTATTCAGTTCTCGATCAGAAAAATGAATTCCATCAATACCACTTAAAACATCAGACATAGAAAAAACCGCCTTCTCCGCAAACCAGGGAAAATATGAAATCACTGGCTTCCCTTTCGGCTTTGATCGCTACGAAAATGAGAATCTAAAGAATCTGGAAATAGTATTTGACACACTTGAAAGAGCCAATATGAAAGTCCAAATTGACAAAATGCGAATTTCTTCAAATAGAGTTCCTTGATTTTATTATTGGTGAATATTGCTATACGAACAAGACGAAAAAAAAATTTAAGCCATCGTTGACTTTCCACCAGCGTCGAATTTAAAGGAACTGAGATCATTCCTTGGAATGTCGGGATACTACAGACATTTTATTCCAGATTGAAAGAAAGATTTTGATCTTATAACAAATCACGCAAACAAAGAGATTCTAGCCCAAGTGGGTCACCCTATCACATTTCTCCCTCATATATTAAACAAAACTGAAAAGGCATATGCTACAAATGAAAAAGAACTATTAGCATTTTTTTTGGGCACTAAACTGCCTAAGAAACTTTTTGTACGGATCAAAAAAAGTCAATATCTACACTGACCATCAACCCTTAATGTATGCCCTTAGTAATAAAAATATCAACGCTAAGATGGAAAGATGGGAAGCCATCTTAGAGGAGTAAAATCATGGTATTACATAATACAGGCAGAACAAATATCGTCGTGGACCTCCAAAAAAACGTTTATTAATTTTATGACAACTACTCAGCATAGTGCTGACAGTTCTTCACAAAACCTAATTTTATGTGTAGATACCAAAATAAATGCTTTTAAGAATCAACTAACTCTCCTCATTGGTCAACAAAGTAAGTAAGAACTTCAAAAACCTTTCCCAAAATATTTGAGACATATACTAACAGAACCTGCCTATACAACTGAAAATTTGATTGGTATATTTCGAAGATACCTTAATCTCAATGTAATCAATGTCATACAGACAGAAGAAAGAGTGATGTGAATAATACAAGAAATCTATCGCCTTTATTTTTTGAAATACAAAATTAGATTCATCCAAAATAAAGTTAAACGAACGAACCATCATAAAACACTACACAAGCCAGCTCATAGGAATGCAATGGAAAATAAACTCCTAGTAATCCAAAAACACTACTTCCTGAAATTGAACGCCAAAATAAGCAAAATTGTAAAGCAATGTAAGATTTCAATTCATTCCATCCATCCTCCTTACCATCCTCATTGCCAGTGTTCAGATACTTGATTATTCCAACTCCCGAATGATAGGACATACATGCATACAGGACAAGAGCGAATTCAAAATAGAAACATTAAACTCATTCACACAGTTAACATTGACCAATACCAAACGTTTAATGAACGAACATATTCCTAAATCAAATTACCTTTTCCCGATTATTGAACATGAACTTTTGCAAATACAAAAGTTATTGAATAACTTAAGAATTCATGGATCGAAAAGATCTCTTAACTTTATCAGATTAGCATGGAAGGGGGCAGCAGGTATCCCCGACTACGATGATCTTGTTTTAATCGGACACAAAATAAATAATCTAATAGGAAACGAAAACGAACAAGTAATTATTAATTTAATTTTTCAAAAAAGTAAAAATAATCTAACGAAAGTAACTAATGAAATTGTCAATATGATAAGGAAAGAAAGACCATTTCAAAATGAATTAGCAATAAGCCTAAAATTTAAACAAAAATTAATAAAAGCAGATTTAACGATTATAATGTATGCAATACAACTAGCACAGTTAAATATTGTAAATTCAAATATGTTATAAAAATACGAAATAACTCCTATAATGAAATATTGAAGAAGCATTATTAATGGCAAATGTTAAAGTTGCACTGAATACCAGTCAACTGTTTTATATTTTGGATATTTGTAATAAAAACGTAATAACTAAAATTGTATATGAGTCTATTTTCGAAAATTATAGTAAAATATTATTATTATTATAGGAACTTGTAAGAAAACAAACGACTTAACTATATGCAATAAAAATGATGTAATAGACATAAGTCAAGATAGTTGTATCTCAAAACTCTTAAGCAGTAAGAATATGACATGTGGTCAGATATGTCTATCCCAGATAGAGGAACTTAGTCCCGGTACTGTACTTCTTGACAACTTTATTGGCGAAATCGAAGTCAACGGTTCAACGCAAGGCCCTACAGGGAACCTATGTCGTGAAGCTCGAAAATACTACCATAAGAATAAACAACCATAAGTTTGTATCAGAGGTACTTCCCAATATCGACATACTTCCACCAATCCTTCAGGCATCATTTGAAGACACAGATGTAGAAGAAATAATTTCATTGGAATGGATGAAAGAACTACACATTAATAATACGAAAAAATAGATAGTAGATAATATTAATACCGAAAGAATAATTCATCATTGGGTAAATTACACATGCATGATAACAATTCTCTTTGAAGCAATTCTCACTAAGTTCATATGCAAAAAAAAAGAAGTAGAAAGATGCCTAAGATAGCAATGGTACAACACATTTCCCCAGGTCAACCACCATCCGAACCAAAATGCAGAAAAACGGAGCAAAGGCGCAATTACATTTTTGACATACCATACTCCTAAGCATCGCGAGGACGCGCAAGGACGGGAAGAGTTAACCAACAGCTGCAAAATATCTCTGTTGCAAGTCAGAAAACATCCAAAACCCCTTTAATTAACATGCAGCTGCCCACTAAAATACTAAGAAACCCGTCGATGAAGACTTCAATTCACACGACAGAATTCTCGAAAATACAAGAAGCGAACAGATGCACCGTGGGAGCATCGCCGAACCACCGACCCCATGTCAACGTCAGGAAATTAGACTATACGTAGTAGATATTAAGCAATTATGTTCTTAGTTGTAATGTGGCATTTTATCAATAAAGTACCAGAGGAAGGTGATTTTAACTTGTATAAAAAAAATGGACCAAAAATGAGGCATTCCCCGAAGAATAGGTAGGAATGTAGAAAATGTATTCATTACTTTTACGGCTTGTTTTCTTCCGGAAAGATAGGATTTTATAAGTTTCATAGATGTAGCTGAAAAAATTTATGGATGTGGGAGTTTCTGATGAAGAATTAAGTGACCAATTGTGTCAAATACCTTTGAGAAGTACAACAGTACTTCTTCCTAAGAAGGAAGCCAGTAGTCTCTTTTTGAACAATTTGCTCAAAAACTTTGGACACGAAAGAGAGTATTGAGATGGGTTTAAAATCATTAGAACTAAATTTCTTTTTGAAAGGAATGACTTTAGCCAGTGTCCAGTGGTCGGGAAATGTGTTTGTACTTAAAATTGTATTAAAGATGTAAGCTAAGTATGGAAACAGAGTAGAAAGCAGGACCTATGAGAACTTCGGATGTATATCATCGATTCCAACTGAATTCGACTTAATTGTTAATATACTTTCAACTATGTCTATGTACTCGATCCTGGAAAAGAGAAAAGCACCCTCATGACCTTCATGATCTGCATAATCATGACCATCTTTATATTGAAAGGGAAGTGAGAGACAGTAATGGCGATACGAATTCTTCGTTTAGCAGATTACAGTCAACACTATAAAGGCTATCAAGACCCTTGTCCTAGTATGCCCAAGCTTCTGCAAGTTTTTTTTATAGTTTTCGACCACACAAGTTTACATTGAATTAAATGAAGTGAAATTCTTTTTTAGACGATAGGATCCTTGACACTACTAAATTATGGAGTCTGTATCGTATCCATTGATTAAAGGTATTATTCCGCAGAAACATCAGGTATCGTATTTCGGTAGACAACCAAGGAGGTTCGATATCAAGAGTACATGAGCGTTGAATAATCCTTCTATATGGATGGTTAAGATGTGATCCCAACTAACATTATTTAAATTATTATGTAAGCTATTAAAGTTAGCAGCATAGAATATTAAAATTATAAGTTGTGTAGATAAGGTCGTGTTTTGAAAAACCTGAGACAGACTACTAGTATCACTTACAAAAAAGATGTTAAAAAGTGTATTATATACACCAGAAAAATGTGTTGGAATGGAGGAATTCACAAGAAACATATTGACAAAATGCATACTTTCAACCAAATTTTAGCATATTGCTATTTAGACCACCACATATTAAAATATTGGGTGATTGTACACAATACCAATAAGTATTTTGTCATCACCATTTATAATATTGAAAAAAACATAATAACGAGTAACAGGGCTGTCACAAATAAATCGAAATTCATCAATTTTAGGTAGAAAGCTCTGCGCATTAGTATGACATATTTTAAGTCCAGTTGTTTGTTACGAAAGAACATTAACCATTGAGCGTAAACAATCACCCCTAAAATTCATTTATGTATAATAATTAATAATTTTTGACGCGACAGTCCACAGGGGGATCAGGGCCTAGCTTGCTCATCAACTACTCTTGTTGTGCGCGTTACTGTTCTCTCACGAGTAGAAGGGACCTACAGGTTTTTGCCGACCCCGAACGGCGAAATTTGAGAAGCTTTCCTAGACAGTGTTAAGTGTTGTCAGCAGCTCGAAAAAGGTGGTGCCGTGAAAAATTCGAGGTGTTCAGCCGGAATCGAACTTAGACCCTTCGGTGTGTGAGCGTCACACTCTACCCACTACACCGCGGCTGCCACTCCATTAACCATATGAGAGAAGAATATATATGTATGTTATATGTACATGTAAAAAAGAGGAAAGAAAATATTTTATACATAATATAAAAGTTTGAGAAGTACTTATTATAATAATAACTGGATGGCGCAACAATCCACAAAAAATTAAAGAGTACAAACTCACCACCGTTACATATGGAACAGCATCTAAGATCTGATGAAGAACAATACTATCCGATCGCTGCACGAATATTAAGTGAAGACTTCTATGTTGATGACCTGATGTCAGGAGGAGACACCTTAAGTGAGTGCAAATATGTGCAGAAGCAGATTATAGTCTTATTAAAATGTGGAGGATTTCATCTTCGAAAATGGGCTGCAAATCATACGGAACTAATGGATGTTATCTCACGTTCAAATAGCCTGTCACCAATAAATTTTAACAAAGAAAATACGATCAAAACTTTGGGCATACATTGGAATCCATCTAACGATACCTTCCATTTCAAGGTTAATATAAAGGAACATAAAGTGCTAAAGAAATAGCAAGTTTGTTTGATCCACTAGGATGGCCCTCACCGCTAACAATCAGGGCAAAGCTACTAGTGCAGCGGATCTGGAAGGCAGACCTCGACTGGGATGAACCGCTTACTGCTGAATTACAACAATGTTGGTAACTTGAACTTCCGGCTGCAGAGAATATAAAAATTCCTAGATTGATTAACACACAAAAGAGCCAAGAAATTTAGTTGCGTCGATTTTGTGATGCTTCTGACGCAGCTTATGCGGCCGTGTTGTACTCCAGAGTCTACTATGACAATAGGTATTCAATCAACCTGATAAAATTAAAGAGAAGAGGTGCGCCGTTAAAAGAAAAACTCATCACCCCAAAGTTAGAGCTGTGTGGTGCTGATCTCTCGTCGAAGCTCTTGACGAAAGTAAGGCAGAATATTAGAGTGGGAGTACATAAGGTGTTCGCTTGGTCTACAATAGTCTACAATAGTCCTATCCTGGATAAAAAAGGATTCTTCCATCAAGGCATTATATATATTTAACAGGATATCGAAAATATGTAGAGCAGTAAATCCAGATTCATGGAGACATATAAGATTTTCAGAAAATCCTGCTGATTGTGCTTCTAGAGGAAGAAAAAATAAATAGTTAATACGTCATCCCTTATAGTGGAGTGGATCGAACTGGCTAAAGGACGAAATTGAATGCTAACCTACACATCCTAATTTGTATCATGTTTTGCAAGACTCCTTTGATCAAATAGTTGTACTAACAACGTCAACATCGAAAGTGAAGGAAGAAGAAATCTTTGACATATTTTCCACATACGATAGACTTCTCAGGGTAATAACGTACTGCAGACGGTATGTACATAATTCTGGAAGTTGTCGTGCCAAAATGCACGCGACGAAATTTTGTATGTCCCGTGGAATTGTTTGTCCGTCTAGTGGCGAGGTAAAAGAAAACCTCCAATCCCTCGCCAATGTGCGAAGCCCCTGTTGCCTGAGTCTGCACGAGAGCTTACGCGGTGGTAGGAATCGCGTCATGAGAGGTACTTATCCATACGGGGGAAATATTGCAAACAAGAGAGTTTGGAATATTTCCATAAAAATCCCTAGGAAAGAGAAAAAAAAGAGACTTATAGAAAAAAAAAAAAAAAACAATTTCGGGAAGAGCCAAGCAAATGTTGGCAATATACTCTCCCAGAATCTTCTCCTCCTGAACATCTCTAAGGCGGATCACCAAACGCCTGGAAGTATGCAACCGGGCGTACCAACAACACACCTATGGGACGAAATTAAGTGTGAAAGACGACGCCGGTGGAGGTTGGTAGTGTTCTGGATGTGATTCCCTTTACATTATCAACCACGTATGGCAAGAGAGGCGGGAGACCGGTGCTTCGGATGGTCTTTCCTTGGCATCGGCGCTCCAACATGACGTACGATCGACGAACCAGCACAGGCAAGTGAAGAGACAAAAAGAGAGACACTACCGCACCATGAGAGGCTGGTCAGCGGGAAATGTGATGTGGAGATTAATGTTAAAAAGAGAAAATTTCCCCGTCACGGGAGGTGTTACCTCGAGTGCGGGGGGAAAATTTGAGTAAGACAAAAAAAGAGAGAGTGGGCAAAATTGTACCCAATGCGAGCCGCTGGTGGTTCCGTACGATCGTACGTGCGTGAGTGAGTGAGGAGATGTGCACCGTATGAATGAGGAGAAATGTGCGAATGGTGGCGAACATGTGTGAGTGCGTGGACTGAGCCATCGTATGATGGCAAGCATGTGTAAATGCGTTGGCTGAGGCATCGTATGGTGGCGAATATGTGTGTGGAAGATTTAAGCGGAACTGGGGAGTGGTGTTGGTGCGGATTGTAATTGAAGCGAGAGCCGTGCGCCGGTGCAATGGGATTTTTCCCAACACAGGGCAGTCAGTCTTGAAGTGGCTTTCGAACGGGTTAGAGAGAAAAAAAGGAAGGAGGAAGTAGTGCAACTCCCGAGGAGGAGTGACCAAAAAAAAAGAAACAAAAGTGAAAAACCACAGGAGCAAACAAAAGAAAAAAAAGGAATAAGGCGAACCAGCAAAATTAGCAGGAGGAAGTCGCAGGACAAAAAAAAGAAGGAAGAGGAGGAAAGGTTCCGGGAGAGTTAGAGTATACGAGCGGAACGTCGGAGCAACGAGGGAACGGGATTCCAAACGGATAAGTACCCCTTCGTGGGAAAGAAATATTTTTATTTTTTTTTTATATTTTTTGGTATCAGTGCTTGGGGGATCCCTTCCGGGTCCCTAAACAAAGAAAAAGTTAAGAAATTCTTGTGAGTAGTGCTAAAGAAAAGTACCGCGTAAGGTCCCGGTTTCGCCGTTACCCGTTACTCAGTTTTCGCAGCACAAAGGCTGCAGCGCGAGCGCGTCGTTGTTGTGTCCCGAAATTTTTCGATACCGGAAACGGTATCCCGCGATTGTTGGCGAGGGATCGAGGGTCATCTTCGACCCGCTATCGTTCGTGTGTTTGTGTGGGCCGAGCCTAGCGGCGGGAGCTGGGTTAATTAGATCGGCTGTGCCGACGTGCGGGTTGCGGTTTTCGAACCAAAGCCGGGAAACTCGGGCCCCCGCCCCGAAAGGGGTATATAACTCTATCTCGTCATAGGGTTTCGTCGTTCCTGGGAAAGACGACGTGGCGCCCATCTCCCCGGATTGGAGGAAAAAGGATACGGTCATAGTTGGTGGACCACCCCAGCTGAGTCTAGTGGGGCAGGAGGTTCGAAAGAACCCCCAGTGTCGAAGTTTGTGCGACATTTTTGGCGCCCAACGTGGGGCAAAGTTTTAGGGGTTTCGGGGCGAAAGTTTTTGCATCTTTAGGGCGAATTTTTTTTTGTGGACTTTTGGAGTGAATTTTTTTTTGCATTCGTGGAGCAAAATTTTCTGACATCTTGGGACGAATTTTTTGCATCCTTAGGGCGAAATTTCCTTTGGGCATTTTGGGTGAAATTTTTGGCGTGGTTTAGGGCGAAAGTTTTGTTTGGTATTTTAGAGTAAACATTTTTTTTTGGTATTTGTGCGCTGGAATTCGAAGTTTGGCAAACCTTCGAAGTTGGCAAGGTTGCTGGGACTAGTTGTACTTCGGACAGGGTGGTCCAAAGTCAAAAAAAAAAAAAATTTTTTTGCGTCGTATTAAAACGGGACACACCGCGTTTTGCTTACGGGACCTCTATTAGGAAGAGAAACGTATTTTGTTGTCATTAACGCACAAATTAAATTATTAATTTTATTATTAATTTTAATTTTTTTTATTATTAATTTTATTTATTGGACCCTTAAAAAAAATATAAAAAAAAGTTTAAAGTTGGTAATCCTTTATTTATAGTAGTTTGGTTTGATTGATTTGATTTTTGTTTTATAACCTTTTACTTTACCTTTACCTTCTTCTTCTTCTTCTTGTGGCGCTACAGTCCGGGGTGGACCTGGGCCTCAACCAACATGCCTCTCCAGCCAGCACGATCTTTCGCCAGCTGTCTCCAGTTGCGCACTCCAAGTTGGTTGAGGTCCTTCTCCACTTGTGTGCGCCACTTCAGTCTAGGTCGTCCTCTGTTGCGTTGTCCCAATGGCTCGGATTCAAAGACTTTTCGGGCCGGAGCAGTGGTGTTCATACGCTCTACATGGCCTAGCCATCTTAAGCGTTGTATCCGTAGACGCTTAACCAGGCGCATGTCGCTGTACAGCCTATAGAGTTCGTCATTAAATCTTCTCCTCCAGATGCCATCAACGCAAACAGGACCAAAAATCGCACGCAAAACTTTTCTCTCGAAAAGACTAAGGGCTTCCTCATCCGCCTTTGCTAACGTCCAAGATTCTGCGCCATATAGTAGGACGGGGATGTTCAAGCTGTTATATAAAGCTAGTTTAGTCCTTCTAGAGAGGGCTTTATTACTCAATTGCCTCTTGAGCCCAAAGAAACAGCGGTTGGCAAGAGTGATTCTGCGTTTGATTTCGGTACTGATGTTGTTGTCCCTATTTACCGCGGAGCCGAGGTAGACGAAGTCCTTAACTACCTCGAAGTTTCTGCTGCCTAGTGTGACGCTCCGTCCGAGACGACGATGTTGTGTGTCCTTCCTTGATGACAGCATGTACTTCGTTTTGCCCTCATTTACCGCAAGACCCATTTTAGCCGCTTCCGCTTCAATGCCAGCAAACGCCTCATTGACGGCTCGCTGTGTTCGTCCATGTCATCAGCGTAAGCTAACAGTTGAACTGACTTCTGGAAGATCGTGCCTCTGGTGTTGACTTGTGAGTTACGCACGATTTTCTCGAGGATGATGTTAAAGAAGTCACATGACAGTGCGTCGCCTTGTCTAAAACCTTTTTTGACATTGAAGGTCTCGGTGAGTTCGGTACCGACCTTGACGGAGCAGCGAGAGCTCTCCATCGTCATCCTACACAATCTGACGAGTTTGGTAGGAATGCCAAAACTAGACATGGCACTGTATAGCTCGTCTCTATGCACACTGTCATATGCAGCCTTGAAATCGACGAATAGGTGGTGAGTGTCAATTTGCATTTCTTGGGTCTTTTCCAGGATCTGCCGTAATGTGAAGATCTGGTCTATTGTGGACTTCCCTGGTCTGAAACCACACTGAAAGGGACCTATCAGATCATGGACAAATGGTTTCAGACGCTCACACAATACGGCAGAGAGGATCTTGTATGCGATGTTCAGGAGACTAATCCCTCTGTAGTTGGCGCAGTCAAAGGGGTCTCCTTTTTTGTGGACCGGGCAAACGACGCTGAGATTCCACTCATCGGGCATGCTTTCCTCCGACCATATCTTACAGATGAGCTGCTGCATGCGCCCAACCAGGTCATCTCCAGCTGCTTTAAATAGTTCTGCGGACAGTCCGTCCGCTCCAGCAGCTTTGTTCGACTTTAGCTTGGATATTGCTATCCTCACCTCGTCTAAGTCGGGGGGACGGAATGCTTGTCTATCATCGTCCAAATTGAGTGGAACCTTCTGCCTAACAGCGGGATTTGGGTGGTCATCGCCGTTTAGGAGTCTGCAGAAATGATCCTTCCACATTCTCAGCACAGACTGCGACTCTGCTACTAGTTGTCCATTTTGGTCCCGGCAGGCCTTGGTCCGAACCTTGTATCCTCCGGATAGCTGTTTTACCTTTCGGTAAAACTTTCGAACTTCATTTCTGCCAAAAAACCTTTCCATTTCCTCGACCGCGCGCTTCTCATGCTCCTTCTTCTTCCTTCTGAGAAGCCGGTGCTCTTCCCTTCTTCTCAGTTCGTAGAGTTCACGAACAGTTCGCGTTGTTCGATGCAGCGTCGCTTTATAGGCGTCTTGTTTAGCTGCGTGCGCTTGCCTGCACTCGTCGTCAAACCATGGGTTCCTTCTGGGTGGTGACGTGAAACCCAGCACATCAGTGGCAGCATCTTTGATGGCTTCTTGACAACGTTTCCATTCTTCTTCTATGCTTAGTGCAGGAAGCTCCGAACTCTGGGCGAGTTTCCGGGAGACTCGGTCGGCAAAGTTCCCAGCAATCAGCTGCGACTGTAGCTTTTCGACGTCAAACCTTGGCTACAACAAGGTGATGATCCGAGTCAATGTTTGCACCTCGGAAGGTTCGGACATCGAGAATACTGGAGGAGTGTCTGACGTCGATCGCAACGTGATCAATCTGGTTGACGGTTGATTGATCAGGAGATCGCCAGGTTCCTTTGTGAATGTTCAGGTGTGGGAACCGCGTGCTAGCCACAGAGAGGTTTCGCCCCGAGGCGAAGTCCAACAGCCTGAGTCCGTTTCCGGATGTGTTGTCGTGCAGGCTGTGTTTACCGATGACTCCAGCAAAGATGTCCTCTTTTCCCAGCTGAGCGTTGAAATCTCCTAGAACGATCTTGGTGTCATAGCTGGGGCATCGATCGTATGTTCTTTCTAGGAGATCATAGAAGTCATCCTTGATGTTGTCATCCTTCTCCTCTGTCGGGGCGTGAGCGCATATTAGGCTGATGTTCCCGAATTTAGCCTTGATGCGGATTGTCATGAGGCGTTCGCTGACTGGGTCGTAGCTCAAGACTTTTTGCCTAAGTCTGCCTCGAACAACAAATCCGCATCCGAATAAGCGCTGCCTTCTCTCTCTATAGCAATTGCTGTAGTAGATATCGCAGTTCTTCATCGCTTTTATGCCAGGCCCATCCCATCGCACTTCCTGGATGGCGGTTATGTCAGCTTTGTAGCTGTCAAGGGCCTCCGCAAGTTGTTCGGCTGCACGTGGCCTGTTAAGGGACCTCACATTCCACGTGCAAAACCGAAAATCTTTGTCCTTAAAATGTTTGCTGGGGTCGTCAACAGTTGATCCGTCCTTATCCGAGGCATGTTGTTGTCTCTGAACTTCCATTTTTTTACGTGGTGAGGAAGTTATCCTCACGCACAACCCACGGACTGGTAGGCCAGGCCCATTATTTAAATCCTCGGGCAGAGGGGATTTACCTTTACCTACCTATTATATTTTTGTTTTAGGGAACGAACAATTTTTGGAGTGTATGGTGAGTCTTAGTGTTAAATTTTAATTTATTAAACGAACAAAAGGGAAGTTCGGAGGGGAGCCGCGGAATCGTTCTTAGTATCCAGCGGAAGTTTTCTGTGGTTGTTCGTGCGGTAGAGGACTTTACTTTTTTCAGTTATTCGTTGTCGGACTGACTGTGGTGCTTGGGTTTGGAAGAGCGGTCTTTTGCTCGTTTTCCTTTCGAGTAGTTCAGTTGTTCCTGTCCTCAGTTTTTGGTTGGATAGGAGGTGAATCCTGAAACTTAGGATGGAGATAAATAGGCTGTCTCAGGAGGAGTTAGCCTATGAAGTCACTTGTAGGGGACTAGTGACAGGTACGGTTGACGTAATGAGGAAGTCCTTACGTGCGGCCAAATTGTTGGAGAGACGAGGGTCACTCGAAGTTATCGAGTACCCGTTTGATTTCGAGACGGACAGTGGGGCCATACAACGGAAGATCGAGGAGATAGAGGCACTTCTGGAGAGCCCTCTCCAAAGAGGCTCTTCAGAATATAAGAAAGTCCACACGAAGATCGAGTGGGCGCTAACGCGACTAGGGAGATCCGAACCAACCACAGAGGAAGAGCAGCTTAAGAAGAGGCAATACAAAACCGACTTGGTTATGCTATTGTCGACCTTGGAGGGTGCCAAAGAACTGGAGGAGGAAGAGAAGCGGGAGATAGAAAGGATAAATACGGACGCGCAACAAAGCAAAACAACGGCGGCCATAAATCAGCGGGCGGGAGAACCGGCAGTCCCAACGGTTCCCGAGAAAGCTGAGAACCTGTCCAAGTGGGGACTCAGCTTTACAGGTGAAAGATGTGGAGCTTCGGTCAATTCTTTCTTGGAGAGAGTGGAAGAATTGCGAGAAGCTCGGGGCGTTAGTGAAACTCAGCTGTTTATATCGTCAGTTGATTTGTTCAGGGGGAAGGCGCTTCTTTGGTATAGGGCGGTTAGGCGGTCGGTTGGATCGTGGTCAGAGTTGGTGAGGGAGCTCAAATTGGAGTTTCTCGCTCCTAACTATGATGATCTCCTCTTAGAGGAGATAAGGAGACGCACGGAGGGGAAGGAAGAGTCGATTGGGGTTTACGTAGCGATTATGAACAATATGTTCGGTCGACTCACGGAACCCCTTTCCGAAAAACGGAAACTAGGTATCCTGCAGAGGAACCTAGCGCCATTTTATCAGACCCAGTTGGGTCTGGCGGAGCCAAAGTCCGTGGAGGACCTAGCAGGTCTCGGAAGGAAGTTGGAAATGGTGAGGGCGAACGTAGAGACGTTTGCACCCCCACTGACGGCAAGGACAAAACATCTTTTGGAACCGGACCTAGCGTACATTGGCACAGAGGAACCGAGGTTGGCGACAATACAAAAGGATACCTCCCCCACCGTGAGGAAGGAAGTACCGGCTGGAGGATGGAAGTATCCACCCACACCAGCAGTAATGCGGTGCTTTAACTGTAACCAGAGGGGACATTTTTCGAGCGCCTGTAAGGTGCCCCGAAAGTGCTTCGGCTGTGGACAACCGGGAGTGGTCATCAAAAATTGTAAGCGGTGTTTGCAATTTTGGGGGCGGACTTCCTCAGCCGAGTGGGAATGGTGTTGGATATGGGCTCCAATGAGTGGAGTTTCCCAAAACAACCTACCGCTTCGGTGTCCGCGATAATTGAAAGAGCAGAGTTGGATGGGGACCAAGAAAAAAAGTTAACCGCATTAGTGGAAGAGTCATTCCGGAATGTGCCAGACGGCATTGGGTGCACCCATTTGGTAGAGCATAAGATTAGGACGTCGTCGGAGCCAATTAAACAGAGATACTACCCAGTGTCTCCTACGGTTCAAAGACACATAGATAGGGAGCTAGAGGAGATGCTGAAGGAAGGGATCATAGAGCGATCAAATAGTCCGTGGGCTTCCCCAATCGTGATGATCAAGAAGAAGGACGGTTCGTTCAGGTTCTGTGTCGACTACCGGAAACTCAATAAAGTCACCGAAAGAGACGCATACCCGCTCCCGTACATCACCTCCACTTTGGACAAGCTGAGAAACGCGAAGTTTTTATCTTCCTTGGACATTAAGTCCGCGTATTGGCAGATCCCGGTGGAAGAAAAATCGCGACAATACACGGCCTTTACGGTCCCGAATAGGGGTCTCTACCAATTTAAGAGAATGCCCTTCGGGTTGCACAACGCACCAGCAACGTGGCAACGATTTATCGACACCGTGTTAGGTCCTGCCCTAGAGCCACACGTGTTCGTATACCTCAATGACATCATCGTGGTTACGAGCGAGTTCAGTAAACACCTCGAAATTTTAAGGGAAGTATTCAAGCGGTTGCGGGAGGCTGGTCTAAAGTTAGGTAGGGAAAAGTGTAACTTTTGCATGTCCTCTCTTAGGTATTTGGGATACGTGGTCGATCGACAGGGACTACACGTCGACCCAGAAAAGGTGCAGAGTATGGTTGGGATTCCTGCACCCAGAAATGTTAGGGAAGTTAGGAGCTTTCTTGGTACAGTGTCGTGGTACCGACGGTTCATACCGAATTTTGCCGTTCTGGTCAATCCTCTGACCAACCTCCTCAAGAAGGGGAATAAATTTTCCTGGACGGACGAGTGCGAGGGGAGTTTCCGCAGGGCAAAGAAGTGCCTAGTGACTGCCCCAATCCTTACCTGCCCGGATTTTGAGCGTCCATTTGTGGTGCAAACGGATGCCTCGGATTATGGTATAGGAGGAGTGCTCAGTCAATCGTTCGAGGATGGGGAAAAGGTAATTTGTTACTTTAGTATGTCCTTGAACAGGTGTGAGCGAAATTATTCCACAACGGAGAAGGAATGCTTGGCCGTATTATGGGTAGTGGAGAAGTTGCGACCATATATCGAAGGTGTTCGGTTTACGGTCGTGACAGATCACTATTTCTTGGTATGGTTGAGTAATCTCAAGGAACCTTGTGGTAGGTTAGCGAGATGGGCGGTGAAGCTACAGCAGTTCGATTTCCGTATCGTACACCGGAAAGGGAAGGATCATGTGGTTCCAGATATGCTCTCCAGAGCCGTAGAGGTGGTGGCGGGGATACAGGAGCAAAGAAGAGTAGATCCTTGGGTTATAAAAATGATCAGAAAATTAGCAGAAAACCCCCTCTCATATCCGATATGGAAGGTAAAACAGGGAAAACTTTATAAATTCGTTAGAGCAAAGCAAGTAGTTGTTCGCGACCAGGACTTGGAGTGGAAGGAAGTCGTAGGGAAAGAAGATAGGGCCCAAGTGTTGAAGGAGTGTCACGACAGTCCATTGGCAGGACACATGGGGGTGAAGAAAACGTTTGCCAGAGTAGGGACCTGATTCTATTGGCCGAAGATGAGGGCTGATATAACCAAGTATGTAAGGAAATGTAGAGTATGTCAGGCAGTGAAACCGATGAACATGAAACCGGCTGGTTTGATGGTAGAGAGGAGAGGGGTCGTCGGACCCTGGCAGATGATCTGCGTGGATTTGGTAGGACCCCTGCCAAAATCTACTAGCGGATACACATATATATTAACGGTGGTAGACTACTTCATGAAGTTTCCACTACTGTTCCCGTTGAGGACAGCAACTGCAAAGTCAGTTTGCAAACTTTCGGAGGACCGTGTATTCCTTCTTTTCGGAGTACCAACAGCTATAGTATGTGACAACGGGCCTCAGTTTCGAGGAGTGGAATTGAAAAGGTTATGCGAGCAATATGGGACCAAATTAAGATTCACGGCACATTATCACCCACAAGCCAATCCGGCAGAGCGGATCAACCAGATCATCAAGACCACGTTGAGAGCTTACTTGTCGGAAAACCGTAGAACTTGGGATACACAACTGGCTCAGGTCGCCTGTTGTATCCGTACGTCACAACATGAAGTATTGGGGGTAACCCCTTATTATGCGAATTTCGGGAGGGAGATGCAGACGTCCGGCGAACAACACCGAGACCAGGACACAGAAGAGGAGAAGGTGAGCGAAGAAGACGGTAATCCTGCAGAAGAACAGATGACAACGATGACCGAACTCGGAAGGAGGTTCCGAGCGCTGAGGGCAGATATTGCGAAGAAGTTGACCGTAGCAATACAGAAGACTTCGGAGCAATATAACTTAAGGCGAAGGGATGCGCAATACTTACCCAACGAACTGGTTTGGCGAAGAAACATGGTGCTGTCTGATGTGGCAAACTTCTACGCGGCGAAGCTAGCGCCGAAGTACGTTGGACCTTTTGTCATCCACAAGAGGGTACCTCCGTGGACATATGTGCTCCGCGACGAAAGCGGAAAGGAAAGAGGTACATGGCACGTGACGGATCTGAAACCCTACCGGGGAAAAGGAAGAGAGGAATCTTGACGAAATTTGCAGGCAAATTTCGCGGAGGTAAGGGTGGGGTTGCCGCGTGCCAAAATGCACGCGACGAAATTTTGTATGTCCCGTGGAATTGTTTGTCCGTCTAATGGCGAGGTAAAAGAAAACCTCCAATCCCTCGCCAATGTGCGAAGCCCCTGTTGCCTGAGTCTGCACGAGAGCTTACGCGGTGGTAGGAATCGCGTCATGAGAGGTACTTATCCATACGGGGGAAATATTGCAAACAAGAGAGTTTGGAATATTTCCATAAAAATCCCTCGGAAAGAGAAAAAAAAAGAGACTTATAGAAAAAAAAAACAATTTCGGGAGGAGCCAAGCAAATGTTGGCAATATACTCTCCCAGAATCTTCTCCTCCTGAACATCTCTAAGGCGGATCACCAAACGCCTGGAAGTATGCAACCGGGCGTACCAACAACGCCCCTATGGGACGAAATTAAGTGTGAAAGACGACGCCGGTGGAGGTTGGTAGTTAGTTTAGTTTAGTTTATACTGCATTTTTATTTACTTAATTCAGTTTCTTACATGCTAGACAAAAATACTTAAAACTAGCTTACCAAAGTAATCTACTGATCTTAATTCTAACTTACTGACTCTTCATGAGTACTCTGAGCTAATCTAGGGTTTTGTCTTTTGCCTTTGGGCTTCATATTTTATTTTATTTTATTATTGTCTGCGAGCGACGTCCGGCTCGTATTGAAGTCGCCTTTCCACTGTTCGGCGTACGACATGGAAGATGATAGGGCAGCCTTCCCTATCTTGAATCAGGCCTTTAGTGTCCAAGTAGAGGAAAGGTGTTAAATGAGGCTTACAATCGATCTAAAGTGTTTAAAGATCGCGGAAACATGGTCATTACTTATAATTTCCCGTAAAGGTAGGAATAGAGATCTTAGGCGTATCGTTACGTAAAGAATTCGATGTATTGTTTAATTTCTCCAGAAATGACGATTTCTAAAAATCGAGTTTTTCTACAACCGAAGTATTCGCTTGGGGTTCTGATTCTGTTCTGCGTTCTTTAATAGAACCACTAAGTTTCGAATGTGTTTCAAAATACTTCGACTCATATTCGCCAAACTCTTTTTCGAATTCTACGCTCTGTTCAACATCTTCCAAATTAGTTTAAAGCTCATTGTGTAACACAGAAAACTCTAACCATGCACTTTCTAATTTTTCTAGTTTATTCTTCAATAGAGCTACACTAGTTGTAGAATCAATTGTTTCTACAGAAGTAGCTGTTCGCGCTACCCGACCTATCACGTTACCGTTTTCAAGTTTAATCACATTCATCTTAATTTATTTGAAAAAACAATTATCACAGAAATGATGGGTGAAATATGTATATGTGTCTTCTTTCTGACAATAGATCAGATTATCAGATTAACGTATGCGGACCAATATCTGCCTCAGCTGACGGCAGCTGGGCCACCAGATGTGGCCGATCTTTAATGTCGCGAATAGGGATGAATGTGCTGAACCGAAGATCACTCGGACTTGCGGTTCCTACGTTGCTCTCGTAGAGCAGCAGCCTATCAACCGTCCGTCTTACGACATATTAGAGAAGTGGTCGTCCCTTCGCATTCTAGCCCAAGCCAAGTCAGTCCAGATACAAGAACGCTTCCGGCAGAATGAATCCACTCGTGATATGCATTGTCTGGGTAGTAGGCTCCGAATATTAGATCGTTTTCTGAGGTCATTGCTCTTGCAACATGCCTTCGAACCATCTTAATATATACATTATACATATTACTCTTGACGACAAACTTTCTACCTCTCACCATATTATACTATAGATCGTGTAAAGCAGTTCTTAGCTTATACTCAAACTCATCAGCTTAAAGTAGAGTTTGAGTTAAAGTAGTAACCATACGTTGTCGAATGATTTTTCCAAGTCAACATCTTATTCCTGTTTGATTGTATGTCCGAAACACATTTTGAAGCTTCATGTACAGTATCATGCCCCGCCCTAAATCAAAATTGGTTATCCGGTATCATTTTTTGTCCTCAGTCCACTGCACTAGAGCTCCATTGACAATCTTTTCAAAAATCTTGCTTATGCAAGGGAGGAGACTTACCGACCAAAGATTTTTCGCGAACGAGGAATCTGTTGAACTTAATATTTAGCCAAAACTTAGATTTAAGGAAGTCTTTATTTCAAGAAAATGTACATAATTATGAAAGAAAAAAGGAAAGACTAAAAAACGTGCAAGATGATATATGACATTAGAATGTCACAGAAGATATGATTTGTTGAATTGATGAGTATGTGCACCCCACACCCCTCCTTAATTCTACAATACTCAGAATTATGAAAGAAAAAGGTATAACTAAAAAACGTACAAAATGAACATATGTGGGATTGGTTGCTCTATCGCCGTCTTCCAATGCGCTGGGAAATGTACATTACTCAGAGCATTGTTGAACATGAGTGTGTATATTTCTACTGCTTCTTCGGGGAGATGATGCAGCACTATATTCGGTATTCCTTCTATTCCGGTGGACCTTTTGTTCTTCAAATTGATGAGACTGCCTTTGATATCCACTTTCGAAATGAGAATGGCTTTAGAGACATTTTGGGCCATGACTGTTTTGTGAAACCATGATTCTCAGAACGCTATTGCTGTATTTCAAAAGTTGAAATGGTAGGGCAAGGCTCTCTTCTCCAAGTCGTGATTCGGCCTACGAGAATTGTTGAAACTCATTGTCCAGGACGTCCCCATCGTGATCGATGCCAGCTGAAGTCAGTTCGATTGCGCTTACAGTTGTTATGTCAAGTCGAACAACCTCCAAGTCTGTAATTCAACCGAATCAAACTCTGAAGGTTTTTCATTTACGACTTGAAAGACCTTAGTTCCCGGTCGTCTTGATCGTCGGTAAAGTGTCTTGATCCTCGACAGCAGTCTGTTATTTTGCACGTGCAGTATCGTTCCGATAGATAACACCATCTTTTATCAGTGATACCTTGTGAATTGCTTTGTCCATAGCACGTTTTATCGTAATGTCCATTTGTATGAGGTAGCTATTCTGTTCGATGGTAGCGTAAAGTCATTCGAACGCAGTTTTCGAGATAAGCCTCTGTAGAAACTCGGCCAACAAGCCCTACAATAATTGTAAGGGATCCACGAATTCTTCCAGTTCCACCATGTCGTTCGGGAACCAAAAAACTGCGGCGAGCCCTCAGTGATCACTGTCGTACTCCACGGTTAATAAACAGTTCCTAACCTGTCTGTTAGTCGTCCCGTAATGTTAGTCGTCTGTAAATTAGCCACTTCTGGGAAAGGACGGCCTATTGGTTGCAAGCAAATTTTGCCTAAACTTAATAGAGTGCTGCGTCAACCACTTAAGAAGTGAATTTCTCTGGGATGTCTCACAGAAATAGCTCATTCTTCAAGCTTCGTGTTCAGATCACCGGCGACAAGAACGTAGTTATCCTCTGAGTCTAAACGAACTTTTCAAAAGAAAGTTTTGAGCTCCGAAATAATGTCTATTGAGCGAGGTGCATCTGACGCATAGACCGCTTCTACGAACAATTTCCTCCCCGTATTATGGAGTGGGCGCAGTTCTTTTGAATAACAGTGTAATATTTGTACCTGATTGTGTGTTTCCAGTTTAGGTTAGTTTTGCTCACTGTTAACACATCAGGATTATAGGATTGATTGAAGCTCATATTCGGAGCCTCCACAGGTACTGGTACCATTTTTGGCACTCTCTGTGCCGGTTGTCTACCAGAAGCCATCTGAGCGTAAGAAATGAACGACGTAACAGGTGTAGCTGGAATTCTCAGCTTCGTCCTCGAATCCGTTATTTTTTCCTTTTTTTTGCATATCCTTCTTTTGGATAGCCTTTACCCTGGGGAAGGCGTGACCTGTCCTCTCCCAGGTGGCAGCATGTCGACAGATGCATCTCTGCTCCATTGCCGCATATTGGCTGCCAATTGCAGTTTCTGCGGAGATTTGGCACCTTGCGCAGAGAAGCATCCGCAAAGAAGAAGGCACTTCCCTTCTTCTTAGTTCAGGTATCCCACGGCACTAAAATTGACAATCTACGAAAAATCCGTTTCGTAGGTGGTTTGTGCGTAAACTGGGAAAAATTAAATAAAACTGACCACGTACTCCAATGTGCGAAGTGTAGAAGGCTGGGTCACGTCGCGGAGAACTGTAATATGGAGTTCCGCTGCGCACGATGCACATTCAGCCACAACAAAGGGGAATGCCCTTTAGGGACGGAAGAGGTAGAGGACAAGACGCTCCTCAAATGTGTACTCTGCGGAGGAAATGGACACCCCGCAACCTATTTGGGGTGTCCGCGAATCAAAGAGCTCCGTCAGAGAGTAAAGGATGTAAGGAACAAAAAAAAAGTAGAAGCCAGGCCAGTAGCCCGCGCTGTAGCTACTACTGTTACGCCTGGTATCTCCTACGCCCAAATGGTGTCAGGCAGACAACCGGCACAACAGAGAGTGCCGAAGGTTGCCCCGGCTCCTATGGCCAGGCAATCCATAAGGGATGTAATGTCTTCCATCCAGTCGATGCAAGCGCAGATGATTGCCTTGAAGAAACAAATGGTCGAACTACAGACCAGTTTCCTTACGCAGACGACTAGAGTAGATTTCCTCTTCTCTCAGCTGCCTGCAGACAAGCGCGCTCAGATATAATGGGCTCACGCGAGGTAAGAACCCTTAAGATCCTAGCAGTGAATGTAAATTCGCTGATAAGGATCGAGCGAAAACTATCGCTCTCTAATTTGTTGCAAACTCACAAGCCTGACGTGCTGATGGTTAGCGAAACTAAGCTAAGCCCGACGCGCAATCTCAGGTACAAAAATTACCATATAATTAGAAGAGACCGACCCCAATCCACTAGAGGTGGCGGGGTCGCCCTCTTGATAAAAAGTAACATTTATCATAAGGTTGTATAAAGCAATGATGTGCGTAGATTTAGTGTGCTAGAAGCAGCGATTGCACACATCTCTCTCCAAGGTGGAAAGAAGTTGTTCGTGATCGCTGCTTACGCATCAGAACCTCGAAACCCTAACTTTCTCTCTGAGCTCGAGGCTCTCTTCTCTAGCCTCCGATTAAATTCGGAAGAAAATTACTATATTTTAGCCGGAGATTTGAACGCTAAACATGGTGATTGGGGTAACACTGTTCCGAATGAGAGAGGAAGCGCTCTCTAAGAGTGGATGGAGCAGAACAATATCGAGTTCAGGCTAGATCTGCTTGCAACTGATAGACCATCCTTTCCTAGAAGCGGGTCCTATCTGGATGTGATGATAATAGACAACGACTTACGTTACTAAACGTGGATAGACACACGAGGAACTGTTTAACTACGGTCGAGTACGACAGTGATCACTGTGGTCTCGCCGCGGTAATACAGCTCCCGAATAAGCTGGAGGAACTGGAGGAATATGTCCAAACGCATCCTTATAATTACAATAAGGCGCGATGGCCACGTTTCTCAAGAACCTTAGCCAGAGAAATAAGTTCGAGTGCGATCAATCCTCCGACGAACAGAAACCTAACGAACGAAGAGGTTGATGGGTACCTCACACAAATGGGCGAAGTTATAAAACGAACAATGGACAAAACTATTCCGAAGGTAGCACAAACCGATGATGGCGACATTTATCGGAATGCTACCATCGATGCACTTCACGTGCAGAAAAGTAGACTCCTGTCAAGGCTTAAACTCTTGTACAGGAGATTTACAGATCCACAGAATGCGGAGATTCGCTGTCTGAAGTCAGAGATCAAAGTACTCCAACAGTTAATCAAACATAATTACAGACTAGCTGTAAGCTTGCACTGGGGCAACAGGATTCGGGCTGTAAGATCCAACAACCCGAGCATGTTCCCGCAAGTAAATAAAATCTTTCGGAGGAAAGACCATAACGACATTCAGAGCGTACGACTTGACAGAACAACAGACAACGCGAACCTACTTACGTCAGTTGGCATCGATCCAGATAGGGCTGTGCTTGACAACGACTATTTCGTAGTTGAGGATCCCCAGGAGAAGGTTAGAGCAATTGGGGCTGTTTTCCAGAAAGTTTATACGGTCAACGAAACTCATAGTCCGAATCACGACCTGGAAAACAGAGCCTTGCTAAACCATGTCTCTTTTCGCAATGAAATAAGTCAATGGCGATCCGAGAACCCTGGTTTCACCAGGTTCAGTGACGATCTTCCGGTAAACAATGTCGTCGCCGATGATGGAACCAACTCCATCTTTATTTCTAAAGACGATCTCCAAGGTATCCTCAACTCACTGAAGAAGAAGTCAGTGGGAATAGATGAAATACCAAATATTGTTCTGCGCCATCTACCCTCTGAGGGGGTGGACGTATACACAACTCTGTTCAACAATGCGCTGAGTAATGCATATTACCCGGCGCATTGGAAAGCAGCTATGGTACAGCCCATCCCGAAACGGGGCAAAGATACCTCCTTCCCGACGAATCTCCGTTCTATAAGTCTTCTTCCGTGCATAAGCAAGGTATTCGAGAAGATAGTCATTAGAGCTCTGAAAGAATGGGTTGAGGAAAAACAATTAATATCGGAGAACTAATTTGGCTTCAGGGCGGGGCACGACACCATTCATGCCGCTTCTAAATTGGTTTCCGACATTCAGTGGAATAGAAATAAAACACAGTGCATAGGGGCCTGCTTGATCGACATGGAAAAAGCTTTCGACACCGTATGGTTAGAAGGTCTCTTCCTCAAGTTGGTCAGGCTTGGCGTTCATAAAACATTGCTATATATGATATATGACATGGTAACAGGTAGGAAGTTCGTTGTAAAAAATGGCAACGAAATTTCCACCACTGTGTTTCACATAAAAAATGGGTTGCAACAAGGGGCGGTGGGTTCGCCGATTTTGTTCACTATATTCACTAGCGATCTTATAGGTTCTATGCCTAACATAATAGCGTTTGCTGACGATTTAATCGCGTACAGGTCAGGTCCGAAGGTAGAAGAAATAAATGGTTTATTGCAAAGTGACTTCGATGCAATTCAACGATTTTGCGACGACTGGAAGTTGAAAATCAACTACCAGAAGTGTGAGACTATCCTTTTCAGAACCCTGTTGTCCAAAGCCTCAAGGGACACGAAAATGAACTGGCGCAAGTTTGGCATAGTTGATCCACTGGGACAACCGTTGACCGTGAAAAATGTTGTAAGATATCTAGGCATCTGGTTGGACCAGTATTCATATGGTGATATCCATGTAGATACTGCTCTGACCAGGGCCAAGAATGCCTTTGCTATGGCAAGAGGACTGTTTTACAGCAGTCAACTTGACACCAGGGTGAAGGTAATCTGCTACATGGCCCTTATCCGGCCAATCATGGTATATGGTTGTCCTGTGTGGTTCAACGTGAGTCCTTCCCAGATGGAAAAGGTGAGGGTGTTCGAGAGGCGGTGCCTTCGAGCCTGTCTTCATTTATATCGAACACCAGAATCTCAGTACAAGAAATTCTACCCCAATGAGGTTCTGTACAACGAGGCAAACCTTATAAGGATAGATAATTTTATTATTAAGTTGATTCGTAGTCACACTGCCCGAGCCATGGCTTCAACCAATAGTCTAATCTTTGGGGCTTACTACCCAAATGAAATGTACCATGAACGGGTGCGTCTTAATCGAGGTGTTACCTCGAGTGCGGGGGGAAAATTTGAGTAAGACAAAAAAAGAGAGAGTGGGCAAAATTGTACCCAATGCGAGCCGCTGGTGGTTCCGTACGATCGTACGTGCGTGAGTGAGTGAGGAGATGTGCACCGTATGAATGAGGAGAAATGTGCGAATGGTGGCGAACATGTGTGAGTGCGTGGACTGAGCCATCGTATGGTGGCAAGCATGTGTGAATGCGTAGGCTGAGCCATCGTATGGTGGCGAATATGTGTGTGGAAGATTTAAGCGGAACTGGGGAGTGGTGTTGGTGCGGGTTGTAATTGAAGCGAGAGCCGTGCGCCGGTGCAATGGGATTTTTCCCAACACAGGGCAGTCAGTCTTGAAGTGGCTTTCGAACGGGTTAGAGAGAAAAAAAGGAAGGATGAAGTAGTGCAACTCCCGAGGAGGAGTGACCAAAAAAAAGAAACAAAAGTGAAAAACCACAGGAGCAAACAAAAGAAAAAAAAGGAATAAGGCGAACCAGCAAAATTAGCAGGAGGAAGTCGCAGGACAAAAAAAGAAGGAAGAGGAGGAAAGGTTCCGGGAGAGTTAGAGTACGCGAGCGGAACGTCGGAGCAACGAGGGAACGGGATTCCAAACAGATAAGTACCCCTTCGTGGGAAAGAAATATTTTTATTTTTTTTTATATTTTTTGGTATCAGTGCTTGGGGGATCCTTTCCGGGTCCCTAAACAAAGAAAAAGTTAAGAAATTCTTGTGAGTAGTGCTAAAGAAAAGTACCGCGTAAGGTCCCGGTTTCGCCGTTACCCGTTACTCAGTTTTCGCAGCACAAAGGCTGCAGCGCGAGCGCGTCGTTGTTGTGTCCCGAAATTTTTCGATACCGGAAACGGTATCCCGCAATTGTTGGCGAGGGATCGAGGGTCATCTTCGACCCGCTATCGTTCGTGTGTTTGTGTGGGCCGAGCCTAGCGGCGGGAGCTGGGTTAATTAGACCGGCTGTGCCGACGTGCGGACTGCGGTTTGCGAACCAAAGCCGGGAATCTCGGGCCCCCGCCCCGAAAGGGGGATATAACTCTATCTCGTCATAGGGTTTCGTCGTTCCTGGGAAAGACGACGTGGCGCCCATCTCCCCGGATTGGAGGAAAAAGGATACGGTCATAGTTGGTGGACCCCCCCAACTGAGTCTAGTGGGGCAGGAGGTTCGAAAGAACCCCCAGTGTCTTAGTTTGTGCGACAAAGTACTATAGCAGAAAGACGTTCAGTACCACTTACAATGCACGAAATCGAGGGAACTACAAAACGAATTATACGTTCATTCGAAAACTAACAAGCTATTGTCGTTAGATGCCTAGGTAAATGAAGAAGGTATTTTGACTGTTAGGGGTTGTTTAGAAAACTCCAATTTACCGCAAACGCAAAAACTCCCTTACATTCTGCCGCACGCCAACAATTGCATGAGATTCTTCTTCTTCTTGTGGCGCTACAGTCCGGGGTGGACCTGGGCCTCAACCAACATGCCTCTCCAGCCAGCACGATCTTTCGCCAGCTGTCTCCAGTTGCGCACTCCAAGTTGGTTGAGGTCCTTCTCCACTTGTGTGCGCCACTTCAGTCTAGGCCGTCCTCTGTTGCGTTGTCCCAATGGCTCGGATTCAAAGACTTGCATGAGATTGTTAGTACAAAAAATATATGAAAGGATACTGCACGGCGAAATAAAACTAATGATGGTTACATTGAGGGAATCTTACTGGATTCCCCATGTGAAGAGATTGGTAGGTAAGTTTCTGCACAATTAAGTTCGTTGTCACCAAGAGTATCACCATAAAGGCTGTTCACTTACACTGGATTGGGTTTTGCGGGACCATTTCAAGTAAGAATGACAAATGGAAGAGGAGTTAGATTTAAAAAGGGTTATGTTGCGGTTTTTGTGTATTTCGCACCCAAGGCAATTCATCTTGAATTAGTTAGCGATCTCACATCTGAAGCATTTTTGGCGGCAGTACGAAGATTCATTTCTAGAAAAGTTATCTGTACGAACTTCTACAGTGAGTTCGGAACAACATTTGTAGGAGCGAACAAGGAGTTACAGAATATCTGCAAGCTTGCTGCCAATTAACTAAAAATCGAAGTATCAGACAAATTACTCGTTGACGGTATGGAGTGGATTTTTATTCCGCCAGCTGCACCCCACTTTGGAGGATTGTGGGAAGACGTAGTAATATCCATAAAATATCATCTGTTTCCGTTGGATTTTGAAAATTTCCAATTGGGGTTGAACGAAAGAGCGCCAAGCCACTCAACGGAGTATGGTCGTGGGAAAGTTGGAATAAGGGCGTCACGCGTCCTTTTCAGGTGACTTATATGAATTCAGATTGTTTTACTAAGCAAGGAGGATGTATAAGATTCACCTGGTTTGAGTTCACTCATACACTCTACTCGTTTTTTTTTTCTTTTGGAAGAAGTGGGGGAAGGGGGTTGGCTCTATAAAAGTTACATTTTCTGTTTGTGCGGTCTTACTTCACACACTCACTATTCGTAATCGTTTTTTTTTTTCTTTGTTTTTTTTTATACTTCTTATTCGGGCGGAGGGGTTATACGTTTGTTTGTTTATTTTATTTTTGTAATTTTTTTTTATTAGGATAGTACCACTCAACACCACACTACACTGCTATTTTTTGCGCGTTTCGTTTCTTTTTCCCTTTAGTCTTACTTTTGGTGGGTAGGGGGATATATTCTCACTACCGCACTAATAATAAGAAAAAAAAAAGTTCGTGGCCACTAGCACTAGCTTTATTTTACTTTAGATTTTTTTCCTTCACTAGTTTATATGCTCTTTGTTCTTAGTATTCCCTTATCTTTTCGACTTCCTCCGATTTCGTCCGATTTCAATTGTCGAGACTGCGAACTCTAATCTTGTCCAACCTACCTGGAACTCCTGGCTGATCAGGCGATCGTTTTCGTCCACTTTGGGACATGATCGGCTGACCATCCGTACCGGTCGAAATTGATCGAACCACCAGGAAGGCAGCAACCTCTCCATCGTTCCATCCACTGGACAAAGATCGGCTGTCCTCACGTTTAGTTCGAGAAGGAGCAAGGGTCAGTCCATCGGTCCACAAAAGCTAGGAAAAATGAAGGAAAAATCAGACAGAAAAAACTTGGGATTGAACCCACAACGTTCAGCGCCCTAGCGACTACTCCACCTCTAAGCTATCTGGCTAACTGATCTGATGGACGGACAGCCTACGTCACGATCACCATTGTCCACCCACTCAATTTAACCAATTTTGGGTATACTCTCAGGCGAAAACCTTTCAACTGAAGGAAAATCATAACACACCTTAAAAGAGTCATCGATGACATCCTGCTCACTTTTGAAGAATTCTATACAACGGTAACACAAATAGAAGAATGCCTGAATTCCCGCCCACTGACCACTCTGAGTAATGACATCGATGACAAAATGATTTTAACCCAGGGACACTTTCTAATCGGCTCAGCATTAAAAGCCCTGCCAAATCCCACACTGGATCAAAATAGAGCCTACAGCTCTCGATGGCTATTAGTTCAAAAAATGGTGCACGATTTTTGGCAAATATGGTCATCAGAATATCTAAGCCTAACTGGCTTAGACATCGTGGGAAATGGAAACAGAAGAGAGAGACAATAGGTATTGGAGATATAGTACTGATAAAAGACGATCGCCTTCCACCTACTTAGTGGAATTTGGCAAAAATTACTGAAGTGTATCCTGGGACAGATAGACAACTTCGAGCAGTTACTGTATACAGCAACAAAAAGTATGCGAAAAGAAAGGTAACAAAGTTGTGTCCTCTGCCAATAGAAGAAAATGCCGAACTAATAACTTCTGTTGAAAGCAGAGCAAGCAAGACTAGAAATGCAAAGCTGTCGTATTATTAGGAAAAATTAATTTCAACCTATTCCTTTGGATTTGTATTTTTGCATTGGTCTTAAGCGCTGCAGTTGGCCAACAAATAAGCGAAAACTATGAAATTACTAAATTTAATACAACCCTAGGCATAAATTTTGAAGATACTGGACATGCAAATATGGTTGTCGGATGACCGTTGGACAGATTTCTATACATACAGAAAGTTTGTCTAAACAAAAAACTTGTCAAACTCGAACACTTTGCTGTGTGATAGCACTCTATATTTATTTGATCAACCAATGGCACAAATTGAACGGAACAATGATATACTGCGTCTCACAAACAATAAATCACAACGGATGAAAGTTCACTCCTTGACTTCATCGGAACAATCAGCAACAAATTGTTTGGGATTCTGGATCAAGACTTTGCGGGTCAATATGAGCAGAAAATAGCAGAAGTCCCAGACGATAATAACCATTTGCTCAATCTATTCAAGAACCAAAAGAGCATTATAGACTCCACAATCAACTTATTGCAGGAAGATCGTACGGCAGCCCAAAATCAGTTAAGGATAATATACAAAATGATTTCTAAGTTGTAAACTCAAGACGAAAATGAATATGTTTTCCCGATGTTTATATCACCAGCCTTTCGGGCGATGTTAATATTGATGAACTTCTACAACACACAAAATACATTATTGGACATCATATTGGAAACACATCACTGGCAAATCCATCCTTTGATGTTGACGGTGAATCAGCTGAAAGCAGAGCTCTCTCGGGTTCACAACAATATACCAAGAAGCATGATGGTACCAGGAGAAGCAACTCACGAGTCAATTATTCAACTATACAAGACGCTACAACCAAGAGTACGAGTAACAGAGAAAAATGTTATCATCGACATCATCATATACACTGCCACTCTTGTATAGTGAGAATTTCAGAACGTATAAACTTCTTTCAGTGCCAACTTAGCGAGAAATACAAATTTGTATTTATCGTGTCTTCATTCGACTACTTGATAGTCAATCTTAAAGGCATCTACGCTTTAGACGAAATATTTTTCTCGATGTGTAAGCAACGAGCGTATGGATCATTCTGGTGCGACATGAAACATCCGTTGTATCTTACCGAGTCTACTATAACCTTCAGTGAAATGGGTCTCTTAAGACATCCAAGCCACATTCCATCTTCTTGTGTTATTCAAACCGTCAATCCTCAACTGTATTGAGTTCAAATGCACCATACAAACACTTGGATCTACAGCAGACCACCCGCAGTCAATTTATTTATTTTATTTCTGTGCATTTTGATTTTCCTTAATTAATTTTCTTACATTCTAGACAAAAATACTTAAACTAGCTTACAAGTATAATCAAATGATCTTAACTCTAACTTGCCTTATGCCTTTCGGCTTCTTAAATTTTTTAAAGTTTAGCACTTAAACCTATATACATTTTTCATTTCATCCAGGAAAACTTAAAAAAAATTAATTTCAACAAATTTGTTGTTCTTAACCGAACTTAACCCTTATATCCTAACTATACTAAATTAATAATGAACTTAAACTTATCTTACTAAAATATATACAATAATATAACTTAAAACTTAAATCTATTTAACTATTTACAGTATTCTAACTATCTAACTATGTCCGTACAACGTAACGGACGCGTGCCCCAGGGCGTATATATTATTCATGTGCTGAATATATATATCTAATACGCCGTGTGCATGTCTTTTATTTTTTTGGTTTTAGTTTTTTTATTGTTTTTTTGTATTTTGTATTTTTGATTTTTTTTTTGTTTATTTTCTTATTTTTGATTCTATTTTATTTATTTTTTTTTGTCTATATAATGCCTTAGATCTAACTTAACCTATATGAGTTGGCCCTGCTGACTCAACTACCTAGTCTTTTATTTTAAGAAGTTAGCAACTCCGAAGGCTGGTTCTGGTGCAACCACCAGTAACATAGCCGTTCCTTTGCAGAGACTGCTCTATCGCGGGCAGAAATCGCTCCACTGAACCGTAAGAGTTCCTCGTGGCTGAGAACGACGTCCAGCTCGTATTGAAGTCGCCTTTCCATTGTTCGGCGTACGACATTGAAGTTGAAAGAGCAGCCCTCCCTATCTTGAATTAGGCCTTTAGTGTCCAAGAAGAGGAAAGCTTCAGGTGGAATGAAGCCGTTAAGACGCACACGTTCTTGATACATTTAAGTAAGCCCTCGGGTTGTTGGTTCTTACAGCCCGAATCTTATTGCCTCAATGAAATCTTACAGATAGACTGTAATTTTGCCGATTTAACGGTTAGAGTACTTAGATCTGTGACTTCAGATAGCGAATTTCCGCATTCTGTGGGTCTATAAGTCTCCTGTACAAGAGTCTAAGCCTTGACAAGAATCTACTCTTTTACACGTGATAAAAGTCGCCATCACCGGTATGTGCTACCTTCGGAATAGTTTCGTCCATTGTACGTTTAATAACTTCGTCTATTTGAATGAGGTACCAATCAACATCTTCTTTCGTTAGATTTCTGTTCGTAGGAGGATTGATCACACTCGAACTTATTTCTCTGGCGAAGATTCTAGAGAAACGTAACCAGCGCGCCTTATTATAATTATAAGGACGCGTTTGGACATATGCCTCCAGTTCCTCCAGCTTATTCGGGAGCTGTATTACGGCGGCGAGACAACAGTGGTCACTGTCATACTTGACCGTAGTTAAACAGTTCCTCGTATGTTGCTCCACGTTCAGTATTGTTAGTCCTCTGTCAATTAGAATCACATCCAGATAGGACCCGCTGCTGGGAAATGATGGTCTGTTGCTTGCCAGCAAATCTAACCTGAGCTCATTATTGTGTTGTTTTATCCACTCAAAGAGAGCGTTTCCTCGCTAATTTGGAACAGCGTTACGCCATTCACCGTACTTGGTGTTCAAATCCTCGGCTACTATAAAGAAGTCTTCCTCCGAATTTAAGCAGAAGCTGGTGAAAAAAGTCTCGAGCTCAGAAAGAAAGTTAGGGTTTCGAGGTTCTGATGCGTAGGCAGCGATCACAAACAACTTCTTTTCACCTTGGAGAGAGATGTGTGCAATCGCTGCTTCTAGCACACTAAATCTACGCACATCATTGCTATATACAATCTTATGATAAATGTTACTTTTTATCAAGAGGGCGACCCGCCACATTTAGTGGATTGGGGTCGGTCTGCTTTAATTTTATGGTAATTTTTGTACATGAAATTGCGCATCTGGTTTAGCTTAGTTTCGATAACTATCACCACATGAGGTTTGTGAGTTCGCAACAAATTAGACAGCGATAGTTTTCGCTCGATTCTTATCAGCGAATTTTCATTCACTGCTAAGATCTTAAGGGTTCTTACCTTGCATTATTATATTAGAGCGGGAGAAGAGATGAGAGAAGAGGAAATCTACTCTAGCCGTCTGTGTAAGGAAACTGATCTGTAGTTCGACCATCTGTTTCTGCAAGGCAATCATCTGCGCTTGTGTCGACTGGATGGAAGACATTATGGAGGGCTCAGCCTCAGTTGCCTGGCCATAGATGTCGGGGCAACCTTCGGCACTGTCTGTTGTGCTGGTTGTCTGCCTGACATCATTTGGGCGTGGAAGATACCAGGTGTAACAGTAGTAGCTACAGCGCGGGCGACTCAGGCGGAGCTCTTTGAATCGTGGACATTCTCATTTATGTTACAGGATGTCCATTTCCTTCACAGAGTACTTCGAATGTGACCCCTTCCTCTCAACTTGGCGCAGCTTTTTCACGAGGACCTTCGGGTCAGTAGTGGGATTTACACCTTTGAGGAGCATCAGCGTTCGATGCCGCTTATTTCTCTTTTAAAATCTTACACACAATCATTGTTAGGCAATTGGCTGTGAAGGGGGCGGGGGGGGGGGGGGGGAATCTTACACTAAATACCATATACAAATTATTTTCCCATAGGATCAGCTCATATAGTGTCTCCAACTCTTCAGTCTCATGTCAAAGACGTTGATTGGTGGGCAGCGTACCTTGGACTTCAGCTGCTGTTGATGTGGCTCCTGTTGCCTTTTTTGTTGTTTTCGTTGTGACTGCTGGTGTTCTTCCTGCTTCTATTGTTTCTTCTGCGCTTGTTGTTTTTGTTGAGCTGCTTTCAATGTAGTTGACCGCGTTTTTGTTGCAGCTCCAGAAGCTTTTTATGTTGTGCATTCTGTTTGTCCATTTTCTCAGCAGGTCTTCTTGCAGTCGACCTGTCATAGAGAAATAAAATGGTCGTCGAGCTTTATCTCATCGTCAGCATCGGATGTGGCGAGAACTTGGAACGAATTGTCGCTCTCCCTATACGAAAATCGACATTAGTTACCCTCTGATTCACATTGGAGGGCATCTATGTCGATTGGAGCCGTTGTTGTAGTCTTTGTCTTTGGCGGTATTTTCCTGGCCGCCACTGATCCGCCTCTGCTCGGTGCGACCACTTTCTCCTTCTTTTCCTCTTTTTGATTTCGGTCGTCCGGCTCGTGGGGCTACCCACGCGGATGCTTCTGTCACTACTTTGGTGGCCTGATGTCCCTGCCACCGGTGTTTTAAAATCACCCGATTTGCTGAGCTCGGGTCGCTCGTCACTCTCCATGTCTCTTACTCACACTAAATGTCTTTTCACTTTGTTTTAATTAGAAAAAAAAGATTTTTATTTTTCCGTCCTCGGATTTTGAACCCGAGATACTGGATACACCACACTTGTGTTCTATTGCTTGAGCTACCGCTCCACTAAACCGATTTGCTTTAAATTGCTAACTTAGCACACTTACAGATTTTAATATGAAACCGAAACATGTACGCACTATACTGAGGTCTGTGAACGACATCCGCGGTCAAGGTAGACATAGCATGTGGAAAAGAATCTTTATCAGCCCAATTAACGGCAAGTGGAATAATGCAGTTGCAATCAAACTCCAGGATTCTTCAATACAACATGATGATTTTTGAATGTCAGTCAGTAAAAACTAGAATAATTTCTGCCAAATATTTCTGAATTTCTATCGGATCAGAATTACTTCAATGAAGTAAGCGCCTGTTGTGGGAACAAAGATATCACAGCACATCTTAAAGTTGTAACATGAGATGGCTTTCAAGTCAGAAAATACTCTCAAATCAAATCCAAACCAATAACATTCAGCAATATTCAATAAGCGGTCAAAGGTTTAGGAAAAGGAAGTCAGCCAACACATCATCGTGACAACATCGTGTCTCTCGCACTAACCTAACTAACTCCTAACCCAACATTAATTGATCGAGGAAATAAACTTGTTGTATCATCAATATTTTCCGACGACTACTTTGTCGTTTAGGCGGCCCCATCATGTTGTGATCGTTCACAACATTAATGAAACACGACGCCAAGCGATGAAGCGACAACAGCGCGATTCATTCACCTTTGTGCATTTCGTTTCCTGGCGTTTTCGTATGATTATCGTAGACTAAGCAAATTTGTAGTATTTAAGTGAAATTATTTGTAAATAAAGGGCAGTTCATTTAAGTAAACCAGCACACATTGACTTCCCCCCACCAGTGGAAAGAAGTCATCATTTTTTTTCTGTTTGACTACTAAAGCAAACACATTCATTTGAACCCAAACAAAAACAATTTTTTTTTAACTCAAATATGTTGTGATTTGTGGCTTCTTCATTACTTTAATATGAAGAAAACTGCTGTTAAAAGTCATCGTATTGTGGTGGAATGCGCCAAAAAAGGCTTGCACTTTTAAATCGTGCTGATTTTGACTTGGAAGACGATGAGCGCCCTGGACAGCTGTAAAAGTTTGGAGATGAAGAACTGAAGACATAACTCTACGAAGATTATTGCCAAACACAAGAAGCTCACAGAATCTTTGTGTGTGACTCCAGCAACCATTTTAAAATGTTTAAAAGCACTTGGGCAATAGCAACACTAGACACTTCCATCATGACAACACTCAAACAAACGTGTTCACCCAATTTTAAAGACATTAATAATAATTGTTGGTATTGCAGTTCAAAGGGGGACAAGGGCCTAGCTTGCTCATCAACTACTCGTGTTGTGTACGCTACTGTTCTCTCACGAGTAGAAGGGACCTACAGTTTTTTGCCGACTCCGAACGGCGAAATTTGAAAAGCTTTCTTCGGCAGTTATTACTCCTTGAGCGTTTTCAGCAGCTCGAAAGTGGTGGTCCCGTGGAAAATTCGAAAAATTGGTGTTAAGGTGGGAGTCGGACCTAGACCCTTCGGCGTGTGAGCGTCGCACTCTACCCACTACGCTACGGCGAACACCAATTTTAAAGACATTGTGTCTTCAAAAATTAAATTGCATCAAATAAGTTCTCAAAAAGAAGAGAAAAGTTACCTAGCGCCCTCATTAACAAGAACTATGACATTAATGAAAAAATAACATCTGCATTAAAAAAATTTAAATTAAAATTCCATCAATGTCTTTCCTAAAAAGACTTTAGATAAGGTTCATGCACTTGGCATTTAAATCAATTCCAAAAGGGTTGAATCACACCAACAATTGTGTAACATGCTTAGTGCTATAGAAGTATTGAAATCTGAACTGACATTAGTTGGCCTAAGAAGTCAAAATATTAAAATTAACAAAAAATATAGTAAAAGATTTGTGGAAACAATTATTTAAATATTCTCGCAATTGGTTTCACTTAAACCATTTTTTACTATAAGATCGCAAGTGAAGCGGGCTTTCGCACGTACACAACACGATCAGTTACGCATTGTTTCAACTGCCAAACATACGCCGACAACGAGATAGGCTGTCGTGTTAAAATTGATTGTGCCATTTGTTCAGACTCTCATAAGACGATTGGTTACGCATCAAAGAATGTAAAATGCGTCAACTGCAATGACATACACAAATCAACTGAATTAACACGTATCCGTGTTCATAGTTTCTTAAAAATAAAGGATGCAGACCTCAACTCGCTTCTAGAGAACGAAAACACTTTAAACCAACGTTAAATAAGTTTCCTCCACCCCAACCCGACGTAGTGTGCAAGACGGAGTGCTGTCAGATTTTCTTAAGCATTTCAACTCAATGAATGGATTAAATCGAAGAACAACAATGATGCGAAGAATCCCGAAGAGTTTTTTTTTTACATTGAAGCGATTCATTTACTCACATCGGAGATATTCATATTGCTCAGTAAATGTGTTCCTAAAGCTGCAATACTATATACTTAATTATCTATTAAATATTTGTATAAATCCAAACGAATTATTGTAGCCTTAGCATAATATGTTGGATTGCAAGAAGCTAGTCAATGTATACGTGCTCTCAGCTTGACAAGGAAGACAGAACAAGTGGTAGTTTTGTCATTGAAATACTAATAGTAATACCAAATACGTAAACTGTACAAGTCATTGACATTGAAATTCCCTTTTTCAATGGAATTTCATTAAAAAATTCCTGTACGTACTTTATAGTCGATGGGACCTGGAAATGATTATCTACTACTTATAAACAAAAATGGCCCAGTTCTTATTGGTAGTGAATAAATGAGAACATTGATACATTTTCAAATGTCATCAATCCGCACCAACCAAACTGTAGTTAGACATTCGTGATATATGGACGCGTTTCATTCTATACATGGTTACTACAATTCACGCATTTTAAACAGTCAGTTATGTATATTTCTTTTTCTATTCATATTCGTTCCTCGGTGCTCGACCCTCCTCTTCGGCCATTTACTCATTAAATTCTGATCTTGACAGCATAATTGATTCTGGTAAAAAAATAGAGTGGAATTTAATGCTTCCAAAACATAGTGCTGTCTACTGTCATTCAAGAGATCTCAAAACAACCTGCCATTATCTATGAATGCCTCCTGCACTGTTGAAACAGAACGACTTTATTTTATTTATTTATTTATTTATTTATTTATTTATTTATTTATTTATTTATTTATTTATTTGTTTATTTATTTATTTATTTATTTGTTTGTTTGTTTATTTATTTATTTATTTATTTATTTATTTATTTATTTATTTATTTATTTATTTATTTATTTATTTTTTTATTTATTTATTTATTTATTTATTTATTTATTTATTTATTTATTTATTTATTTATTTATTTATTTATTTATTTATTTACTTATTTACTTATTTATTTATTAATTAATTAATTAATTTATTTATTTATTTACTTAAATATTTATTTATTTATTTATTTATTTATTTATTTATTTATTTATTTATTTATTTATTTATTTTTGTATTTGTTGTTCGAGGTAGGTTAAGCCCAAGAGTTCTGAGCTACTACCCCGTCAGCGAAATTCTCATGACATTTCGCAGAGAATTCGCCCTAACAGAGGAAAATGATGACAACATGAAGGATGACTTCTATGATCTTCTAGAAGGAACATACGATCAATGCCCCAGCTACGGAACCAACATCGTTCCAATAGACTTCAACTCTCAGCTGGGAAAGGAGGACATCTTTGCTGCAGTCATCGGTAAACTCAGCCTGGTCGATATCACATCCCAATCTCTCTGTAGATAGCACGCGGTTTCCACACCTGAACATTAACAAAGGAATCTGGCGATTCCCTGATCAATCCACCGTTAATCAGATTGATCACATTGCGATCGACGTCAGACACTCCTTTAATATTCTCGATGTTTGAACCTTCCGAGATACAGACATTAACTCGGATCATCACCTTGTTGTAACCAAGGTAAGAGGCTGGATATTGAAAGAGCAACGGATTCGAGATAAGCCAATATAACTTGACGTCGGAAAGCAACAATCGCAACGGTTTGCTGATATCTTTGCCGATCGAGTCTCCCTAAAACTCACTCAGAGTTCCACGTTGCCTGCACTAATTTTAGAAAAAGACTGCAAACTTTATCAAGAAGCCATAGAAGAAGCTTGCAGCTATGTGCTGAGTTTCACGTCATTACCCCTAAGGAGCCTGAAAAATCCAGGCAAGCGCATGCAGCAAAATACGATACCTACGCTGCATCCAACAACGAAGGCGGTTCGTGAGCTCTACAAACAAAGAAGAAGGGAAGTGCGCCGGTTTCTCAGAAAAAAGAAGGAGTATGAGAAATGCGCTGTCGAGGAAATGGAAAGGTAAGATAAGGTAAAACAGCTATCCGAGAGATGCAAAATTCGGACCGAAGCCTGCCACGAGCAAAACGGGCAACTTTTAGTAGAATCGCAGTCTGTGCTGAACATTTGGAAGGATCATCTCTGTAATCTACTTAACTAAGATGACGGTCCAATTCAGGCGATCGACAAGAACTCGGTCCCCGTGACTTAAACGAAGTGAAGATATATCGAAACTGAAGTCGGACAAAGCTGCTGGAGCGGACGGACTGCCCGCAAAACTATTTTAAGCAGGTGGAGACGGCTTTTTGGGGCGCGTGTACCAGCTCATTTTCAAGATATGGTCGGAGGAAAGCATGCCTAATGAGTTAAAGCTCAGCTCAGCGGCAATTATGGAGCGATCAGTTTTCAGCAACAACTGCAGTAATATCAGATGCAGCAACAGCTGCAAAAGCAACACATCAGCAGCAGCAAAAACAGCACCAAATAAAAAACAACAACAGCAGCAAGACCAGACCATCCAAATAAAATTGAAGAAGAGGATGCCGCCAATAAGCATCAGCGGGATGGACACCACTCACACAAGAAATGTATATAAGTTGTCCGCAGGGGACAACCTTAAAAATAAAAATAAAAGCTTCCAGAAGCAATCGGTTCACTGCTTATCAGTGGATAGCTTTAACAAGGTTAAGCACCAGATGACGGCAGTGTGGGTAGAGTTCTATACCCTTACCGCGAAGGGCGAAAAGATCGAAACCGTTCTGTTGAAGGGAGTAGATGTTTCAGCTGACCCGGAGAACATCGTCAAGTCCCTTAAAGGACTCAAAATTGAGTACGTAGAGTTTGTAGCGATTAGCCGCTTCTTCACTGAGACGGATGCTTCTCTTTTTTTTTTTTTTTTTTTCAGTGCATTTTTATTTTCCTTAATTCATTTTCTTACATGCTAGACAAAAATACTTAAACTAGCTTACACGTATAATCAAATGATCTTAACTCTAACTTACTGACTCTTCATGAGTACTCTAAGCTAATCTAGATTTTTTGTCGTATGCCTTTCGGCTTCTTATATTTGTAAAGTTTAGCATTAAAACGTATAATAATTTTTCATTTCGTCCAAGAAAATTAAAAAAAAATACTTGGATTTCAAAATGTATTATTCTTAACCTAACTTAACCCTTATATCCTAACTATGCTACCTTAAAAATTAACAAAAAACTTAACTCAAATATATACACTAATAAAATATACAACTTAAATCTATTTAACTATTTACAATAATCTTAACTAAAATCTTAACTATGTCCGTATAACGTTACGGACGCGTACCCCAGGGCGTATATGTTATCTATATGCTAAACATATATATCTAATACGCCGTAGAGCACCTTTTTTTTTAAGTTTTTTATTGTTTTTTTGTAGTTTTTTGTTTTTTGTTTTTTTTTTTTATTTTTTTGTGTTTATTTTTTTATTTTTAATTTTTTTTTTGTTTTTATTTTTTTCGTCTATAATGCCTTAGATCTAACTTAACCTATACGAGTAGGCCCTGCTGACTCAACTACCCCGTCTTTTATTTTAAGAACTTAGCGGCTCCGAAGGCTGGTTCTGGTGCAACCACCAATAAAATAGCCGTTCCTTTGCAGAGACTGCTCTGTCGCGGGCAGAAATTGCTCTTCTGAACCGTAGGAGTTCCTCGTGGCTGCGAGCGACGTCCAGCTCGTATTGAAGTCGCCTTTCCACTGTTCGGCGTACGACATGGAAGATGATAGGGCAGCCTTCCCTATCTTGAATCAGGCCTTTAGTGTCCAAGTAGGGGAAAGCTTCAGGTGGAATGAAGCCGTTAAGACGCACCCGTTTATGATACATTTCATTTGGGTAGTAAGCCCCAAAGATCAGACTGTTGGTTCAAGTCATGGCTCGAGCAGTGTGACTACGAATCAACTTAATAATAAAATTATCTATCCTTATAAGGTTTGCCTCGTTGTACAGAACCTCGTTGGGGTAGAATTTTTTGTACTGCGATTCTGGTGTTCGATATAAACGAAGACAGGCCCGAAGGCACCGCCTCTCGAATACCCTCATCTTTTCCATTTGGGAAGGACTCACGTTGAACCACACAGGACAACCGTAAACCATGATCGGCCGGATAAGGGCCATGTAGCAGGTTACCTTCACTCTGGTGTCAAGTTGGCTGCTGTAAAACAGCCCTCTTGCCATAGCGAAGGTATTCTTAGCTCTGGTCAGAGCTGTATTCACATGGATATCACCATATAGATACTGGTCCAACCAGATGCCTAGGTACCTTACTACATTCTTCACGGTCAATGGCTGTCCCAGTGGGTCAACTATGCCGAACTTGTGCCAGTTAATTTTCGTGTCCCTTGAGGCTCTGGACAGCGGGGTTCTGAAAAGGATAGTTTCACACTTCTGGTAGTTGATTTTCAACTTCCAGTCGTCGCAAAATCGTTGAATTGCATCGAAGTCACTCTGCAACAAACCATTTATTTCTTCTACCTTTGGCCCTGATCTGTACGCGATTAGATCATCGGCAAACGCTATTAAGTTGGGCATAGAACCTATAAGATCACTAGTGAATATACTGAACAAGATCGGCGAACCAACCGCCCCTTGTTGCAACCCATTTCTTATATGGAACACAGTGGTGGAAATTTCGTTGCCATTTTTCACAACGAACTTCCTGCCTGTAACCATGTCATAGATCATATATAGCAATGTTTTATGAATGCCGAGCCTGACTAACTTAAGGAAAAGACCTTCTAGCCATACGGTGTCGAATGCTTTCTCCATGTCAATCAGGCAGGCTCCTGTGCACTGTGTTTTGTTTCTATTCCACTGAATGTCGGAAACCAATTTAGACTCGGCATGAATGGTGTCGTGCCCCGCCCTGAAGCCAAATTGGTTTTCCGGTATTAATTGTTTTTCTTCAACTTATTCTTTTAGTGCCTTAATGACTATCTTCTCAAATACCTTGCTTATACACGGAAGAAGACTTATAGAACGGAGATTCGTCGGGATGGAGGTATCTTTGCCCCGTTTCGGAATTGGCTGTACCACAGCTGTTTTCCAATGTACCGGGTAATATGCATTACTCAGCGCATTGTTGAACAAAGTTGTGTATACGTCCGCCGCCTCAGAGGGTAAATGTCGCAGAACAATATTTGGTATCCCATCTATTCCCACTGACTTCTTCTTCTTCAGTGAGTTGAGGATACCTTGGAGTTCGTCTTTAGAAATAAGGATGGAGTTGTTTCCATCATCGGCGACGACATTATTTGCCGGGAGATTGTCATTGAACCTGGTGAAGCCAGAGTTCTCGGATCGCCATTGACTCATTGCGAAGAGAGACATGGTTCAGCGAGGCTCCGCTTTCCAGGTCGTGATTCGGACTACGAGTCTCGTTCACCGTATACACTTTCTGAAAAACAGCACCAATTGCTTTCACCTTCTCCTGGGGATCCTCAACTACGAAATAGTCGTTGTCAAGCACTGCCCTATCAGGATTGATGCCAAATGAAGTCAGTAGGTTCGCGTTGTCTGGTGTTCTGTAGAGTCGAACGCTCTGAATATCGTTATGATCTTTCCTCCGAAAAATTTTATTTAGTTGCGGGAACATGCTCGGGTTGTTGGTTCTTACAGCTCGAATCTTATTGCCCCAATGCAAGCTTACAGATAGACTGTAATTTTGCCGAATTAACTGTTGGAGTACTTTGATCTGTGACTTCAGACAGCGAATCTCCGCATTTTGTGGATCTGTAAACCTCCTGTACAAGAGTTTAAGCCTTGACAAGAGTCTTTTTGCACGTGAAGTGCATCGATAGTAGCATTCCGATAAATGTCGCCATCATCGGTATGTGCTACCTTCGGAATAGTTTAGTCCATTGTACGTTGAATAGCTTCGTCCATTTGTATGAGGTACCCATCAACCTCTTCGTTCGTAATGTTTCTGTTCGTAGGAGGATTGATCACACTCGAACTTATTTCTCTGGTTAAGGTTCTAGAGAAACGTGACCAGCGTGCCTTATTGTAATTATAAGGATGCGTTTGGACATATTCCTCCAGTTCCTCCAGCTTATTCGGGAGCTGTATTACCGCGGCGAGACCACGGTGATCACTGTCGTACTCGACCGTAGTTAAACAGTTCCTCGTGTGTCGATCCACGTTTAGTAACGTAAGTCGTCTGTCTATTATCATCACATCCAGATAGGACCCGCTTCTAGGAAAGGATGGTCTATCAGTTGCAAGCAGATCTAGCCTGAACTCGATATTGTTCTGCTCCATCCACTCTAAGAGAGCGCTTCCTTTCTCATTCGGAACAGTGTTACCCCAATCACCATGTTTAGCGTTCAAATCTCCGGCTAAAATATAGTAATTTTCTTCCGAATTTAATCGGAGGCTAGAGAAGAGAGCCTCGAGCTCAGAGAGAAAGTTAGGGTTTCGAGGTTCTGATGCGTAGGCAGCGATCACGAACAACTTCTTTCCACCTTGGAGAGAGATGTGTGCAATCGCTGCTTCTAGCACACTAAATCTACGCACATCATTGCTATATACAACCTTATGATAAATGTTACTTTTTATCAAGAGGGCGACCCCGCCACCTCTAGTGGATTGGGGTCGGTCTCTTCTAATTATATGGTAATTTTTGTACCTGAGATTGCGCGTCGGGCTTAGCTTAGTTTCGCTAACCATCAGCACGTCAGGCTTGTGAGTTTGCAACAAATTAGAGAGCGATAGTTTTCGCTCGATCCTTATCAGCGAATTTACATTCACTGCTAGGATCTTAAGGGTTCTTACCTCGCGTGAGCCCATTATATCTGAGCGCGCTTGTCTGCAGGCAGCTGAGAGAAGAGGAAATCTACTCTAGTCGTCTGCGTAAGGAAACTGGTCTGTAGTTCGACCATTTGTTTCTTCAAGGCAATCATCTGCGCTTGCATCGACTGGATGGAAGACATTACATCCCTTATGGATTGCCTGGCCATAGGAGCCGGGGCAACCTTCGGCACTCTCTGTTGTGCCGGTTGTCTGCCTGACACCATTTGGGCGTAGGAGATACCAGGCGTAACAGTAGTAGCTACAGCGCGGGCTACTGGCCTGGCTTCTACTTTTTTTTTGTTCCTTACATCCTTTACTCTCTGACGGAGCTCTTTGATTCGCGGACACCCCAAATAGGTTGCGGGGTGTCCATTTCCTCCGCAGAGTACACATTTGAGGAGCGTCTTGTCCTCTACCTCTTCCGTCCCTAAAGGGCATTCCCCTTTGTTGTGGCTGAATGTGCATCGTGCGCAGCGGAACTCCATATTACAGTTCTCCGCGACGTGACCCAGCCTTCTACACTTCGCACATTGGAGTACGTGGTCAGTTTTATTTAATTTTTCCCAGTTTACGCACAAACCACCTACGAAACGGATTTTTCGTAGATTGTCAATTTTAGTGCCGTGGGATACCTGAACTAAGAAGAAGGGAAGTGCCTTCTTCTTTGCGGATGCTTCTCTGCGCAAGGTGCCAAATCTCCGCAGAAACTGCAATTGGCAGCCAATATGCGGCAATGGAGCAGAGATGCATCTGTCGACATGCTGCCACCTGGGAGAGGACAGGTCACGCCTTCCCCAGGGTAAAGGCTATCCAAAAGAAGGATATGCAAAAAAAAGGAAAAAATAACGGATTCGAGGACGAAGCTGAGAATTCCAGCTACACCTGTTACGTCGTTCATTTCTTACGCTCAGATGGCTTCTGGTAGACAACCGGCACAGAGAGTGCCAAAAATGGTACCAGTACCTGTGGAGGCTCCGAATATGAGCTTCAATCAATCCTATAATCCTGATGTGTTAACAGTGAGCAAAACTAACCTAAACTGGAAACACACAATCAGGTACAAATATTACACTGTTATTCAAAAGAACTGCGCCCACTCCATAATACGGGGAGGAAATTGTTCGTAGAAGCGGTCTATGCGTCAGATGCACCTCGCTCAATAGACATTATTTCGGAGCTCAAAACTTTCTTTTGAAAAGTTCGTTTAGACTCAGAGGATAACTACGTTCTTGTCGCCGGTGATCTGAACACGAAGCTTGAAGAATGAGCTATTTCTGTGAGACATCCCAGAGAAATTCACTTCTTAAGTGGTTGACGCAGCACTCTATTAAGTTTAGGCAAAATTTGCTTGCAACCAATAGGCCGTCCTTTCCCAGAAGTGGCTAATTTACAGACGACTAACATTACGGGACGACTAACAGACAGGTTAGGAACTGTTTATTAACCGTGGAGTACGACAGTGATCACTGAGGGCTCGCCGCAGTTTTTTGGTTCCCGAACGACATGGTGGAACTGGAAGAATTCGTGGATCCCTTACAATTATTGTAGGGCTTGTTGGCCGAGTTTCTACAGAGGCTTATCTCGAAAACTGCGTTCGAATGACTTTACGCTACCATCGAACAGAATAGCTACCTCATACAAATGGACATTACGATAAAACGTGCTATGGACAAAGCAATTCACAAGGTATCACTGATAAAAGATGGTGTTATCTATCGGAACGATACTGCACGTGCAAAATAACAGACTGCTGTCGAGGATCAAGACACTTTACCGACGATCAAGACGACCGGGAACTAAGGTCTTTCAAGTCGTAAATGAAAAACCTTCAGAGTTTGATTCGGTTGAATTACAGACTTGGAGGTTGTTCGACTTGACATAACAACTGTAAGCGCAATCGAACTGACTTCAGCTGGCATCGATCACGATGGGGACGTCCTGGACAATGAGTTTCAACAATTCTCGTAGGCCGAATCACGACTTGGAGAAGAGAGCCTTGCCCTACCATTTCAACTTTTGAAATACAGCAATAGCGTTCTGAGAATCATGGTTTCACAAAACAGTCATGGCCCAAAATGTCTCTAAAGCCATTCTCATTTCGAAAGTGGATATCAAAGGCAGTCTCATCAATTTGAAGAACAAAAGGTCCACCGGAATAGAAGGAATACCGAATATAGTGCTGCATCATCTCCCCGAAGAAGCAGTAGAAATATACACACTCATGTTCAACAATGCTCTGAGTAATGTACATTTCCCAGCGCATTGGAAGACGGCGATAGAGCAACCAATCCCACATATGTTCATTTTGTACGTTTTTTAGTTATACCTTTTTCTTTCATAATTCTGAGTATTGTAGAATTAAGGAGGGGTGTGGGGTGCACATACTCATCAATTCAACAAATCATATCTTCTGTGACATTCTAATGTCATATATCATCTTGCACGTTTTTTAGTCTTTCCTTTTTTCTTTCATAATTATGTACATTTTCTTGAAATAAAGACTTCCTTAAATCTAAGTTTTGGCTAAATATTAAGTTCAACAGATTCCTCGTTCGCGAAAAATCTTTGGTCGGTAAGTCTCCTCCCTTGCATAAGCAAGATTTTTGAAAAGATTGTCAATGGAGCTCTAGTGCAGTGGACTGAGGACAAAAAATGATACCGGATAACCAATTTTGATTTAGGGCGGGGCATGATACTGTACATGAAGCTTCAAAATGTGTTTCGGACATACAATCAAACAGGAATAAGATGTTGACTTGGAAAAATCATTCGACAACGTATGGTTACTACTTTAACTCAAACTCTACTTTAAGCTGATGAGTTTGAGTATAAGCTAAGAACTGCTTTACACGATCTATAGTATAATATGGTGAGAGGTAGAAAGTTTGTCGTCAAGAGTAATATGTATAATGTATATATTAAGATGGTTCGAAGGCATGTTGCAAGAGCAATGACCTCAGAAAACGATCTAATATTCGGAGCCTACTACCCAGACAATGCATATCACGAGTGGATTCATTCTGCCGGAAGCGTTCTTGTATCTGGACTGACTTGGCTTGGGCTAGAATGCGAAGGGACGACCACTTCTCTAATATGTCGTAAGACGGACGGTTGATAGGCTGCTGCTCTACGAGAGCAACGTAGGAACCGCAAGTCCGAGTGATCTTCGGTTCAGCACATTCATCCCTATTCGCGACATTAAAGATCGGCCACATCTGGTGGCCCAGCTGCCGTCAGCTGAGGCAGATATTGGTCCGCATACGTTAATCTGATAATCTGATCTATTGTCAGAAAGAAGACACATATACATATTTCACCCATCATTTCTGTGATAATTGTTTTTTCAAATAAATTAAGATGAATGTGATTAAACTTGAAAACGGTAACGTGATAGGTCGGGTAGCGCGAACAGCTACTTCTGTAGAAACAATTGATTCTACAACTAGTGTAGCTCTATTGAAGAATAAACTAGAAAAATTAGAAAGTGCATGGTTAGAGTTTTCTGTGTTACACAATGAGCTTTAAACTAATTTGGAAGATGTTGAACAGAGCGTAGAATTCGAAAAAGAGTTTGGCGAATATGAGTCGAAGTATTTTGAAACACATTCGAAACTTAGTGGTTCTATTAAAGAACGCAGAACAGAATCAGAACCCCAAGCGAATACTTCGGTTGTAGAAAAACTCGATTTTTAGAAATCGTCATTTCTGGAGAAATTAAACAATACATCGAATTCTTTACGTAACGATACGCCTAAGATCTCTATTCCTACCTTTACGGGAAATTATAAGTAATGACCATGTTTCCGCGATCTTTAAACACTTTAGATCGATTGTAAGCCTCATTTAACACCCTTACAAAAATTTCACTTTCTAAAATCGTATCTTCGGGATGAGGCCGCAAACGTAATATAACATATCCCAATTAGCGGCTCGAAGCGTGGGATCGGTTGGAGAAAAGGTATGATCGTGTAAATTCAATTGCCCAGTCCTACATTCAAACATTTGTTTCGCTTCCGTCAATAAGTGACACAAATTTAGTAACTTAGCGAAGAATAATTGATGTTGCGGATGAAGTTGTGCGGGGACTGAAGGCATTAAACAAAACTGAAGGCATTAAACAAAACTAATCGCGATCGGTTCGAAAGAAGATTGTACGATTGATGAACTTAAAACGTTATTATCTGAAACGGCTACAGACAATGACTCTAAACTCATTGCTCATTCGTCCACAAGTGTTAAATCACAGTGTCCAATGTGCAAAAAGGTTAATTTGTTATATCAGTATGCAAAATTAAAAAAAGCTCTGTTTGCTTCAACTGTCTTTGAGTTGGACATTCATCAGCAAAATGCCGTTCTTCTATTCGTTGCTGTGATTGTCAGTGGCGTCATCATACCCTTGTTCACCCATTGCAGTCAAATAAATCCAGTGAACCAACTCCATCTTCGTTTGTGCGCCATACTCAACCTCAATCTGCGTCAATATCTCTTAAACCCTCCCCTGTAATAATTAACAATCTCTCGTTGGAACCGGTTCAAACACGAAAAACTGTCCTTCCTACTCTGCTCGCTCCGGTTAAACACATTTGTTGAAACAAAATTCATTGCCGCGTGCTACTTGATTCCGGATCTCAATCCTCGTTTGTATCAGAGTCCGCATGCTCGCATACCTATTCTCGGACCTTCGTCATTGAAGGCTAGATACATCAATGGACGTATTTCCCTTACTTTGTGCTCTCGTTTTTCTGCAGATCACGTGTCTATTGATGCATTCATTTTCAACAAGTTGACTTCGAATTTGCCTTCTAGTGGTCTCACATCTTGAATCTCAATTTGGCAGATCCAGACTTCAACAAAGCTGGTCCCATTGATGTCCTTCTAGCGGCGGACAAAATGTGAACTATTCTCACAGGGAACCAAATTCGCAGTGCCAATGGTCATCCTCTCGAGCAACGTACTTTATTCGGTTGGGTGATAACCGGAGAATTTTTCGAACGGACGAACGATTCTCAACATTTATCATCTCTTCATAATACCATCGATCTCGACCAATTGCTTTAGCGGTTTTGGAAACTGGAGGACGTCGCTTCAGCTCTGTTATAGGTAATTGATCCAGCTGGACAACATTTCCAACAGACATTTTCACTTTCACTTGATGGAAAACATGCTATTGAGCTTCCATTCAAGGAGGCTAACCCGACATTTGGTGATACACTATCCTTAGCCATATCACGTCTGCATTCGATGGAGCGCCGATCTGCCAGAAACAAAAAACTACGAGATATGTATTCTAGTTTCATGCAGGAATACTAGAAACTTAGAGATATGGTAAGGATTTCTGAAGAAGAAATCGAGTCTCGTTCAGGCAAACACTTTTATCTTCCCCATCATGCGGTATTCAAACTCGACAGTTCCTCTACTAAACTAAGTGTGGTATTCGAATGGATCGCTCCTGGTAGGTCCTCTACTTCAGCCAGATCTTATTGGCGTATGTCTCCGGCTTCGGCAACATCGGTACGTCTTCACTGCCGATGTGGGAAAAATGTTTCAACAAATTTGGGTAGAGGAATCACATACTCATTATCAAAAGATCGTTTGGCGAGATAAAGTTTTAGATCCGATTCATCATTTTCGCTTACTAACCGTGACATATGGCACAGCTTCTGCACCATTTTTGTTCGTTCGCGATTTAAAACAATTGGCAGAATATTACAAATTTCACTTTCCGAAAGCAGCTGAAGTCGTTATTCGAGATGTCTACGTGGATGATATAATGACCGGTTCGAGCACTGCTGAAGAACTCGGAACTAGTTTCATTGTTAAGTATGGCTCAACTGAAACTGCGAAAATGGAGCTCCAATTGCTGGCCACTACTCGCCTCTATGCAACAAGTTGCGAGTTTTCGATTTTTGATACCGAATGCTCACATTCCTTAATTAAAGTGCTGGGTATGTATTGGAATCCGGTGAGTGATGTGTATTCATTTCGCTTGGCAAAGTTCCTCCCTTCGATAACGTTATCCAGACTCTCTTTATTATCGGAAGCGTCTCCTATCTTCGTTCCACTCGGGCTGTAAGCACCATCTACAGTCTTGTTTAAGATTCTGTTTCAGCAGTTGTGGTTATCGAAAACAAAGCTAGGTTGGGATGATCCGCTACCTACACAACTGGCAGAGAAATGGGCGCAGTACAGACAAGAACTCCCATTCTTTGAAGATGTTGAAGTGACCAGAAACTGTTTTTCAACGATGGATGACGTTGAGCTCCACGGATTCTGCGATGCATCTTCACTCGCATATGCAGCTGTTGTGTATTCTAGGTGCAAAGTTAAAAAAGACGGAATATACACAACAACCATCATTGTAGCCAAAACCAAGGTTGCAAGCCTAGTCAAGACTGCGTTTTCAACCAAGGTAATAGCCAGGTGCGATTCGTAAAAATTGTACTGCACTGGCTGTCATTTCCACCTCCTCGCTGGACAACCTTTGTTGCCAACCAAACGGCGGCCATAATTGATGTACTTCAGAGACAGTCGTGGTATCATGTTTCCTCAGAAGATAATCCAGCTGATTGTGTGTCGCGTGGTATAATTATATCACTTCTACATAAACATAGCCTGTGGTGGACCGGACCCCCTTGGCTGTCGATGAACGAAGAACATTGGCCAGATTCTCGGTTTGTAATGATGAGAAACGAAAGTCTTTTTGGCAAGTGTTTCTTACTTTAAATAATTCAGGAACAGTTCGTGTGTTAATACAAACAAAATCGTAGTGGTTAAAAATACAGAGAATTCTCGCATTTGTCTGCGTTTCATAAACAATTGTCGTGTTTCGGGTGGAGTTCCGAATAGTACTCACCCCCAATTTCCTTGAAATTTTTTTTATATTTAGTCCTGCACATAGGAAGCCCAAATCCGAATGGTTTTTTCCCGCAAATAACGGGAAAGGACAATAATTTTCCTTAAAAAATTTGTACCAAAGGTGTATTGTTTTCAATGTCATAGAAAAGCTCACCATTTTACCTTTTTAACGATATCAAACATAAACAAACCTCTTATTTTCTTCCAAATAACTCTTGTTAATACTCCAAATGGCTCTTGTAATTTTAATTTTTTAAGTTTATCATACACAAAACGTAGAATATGTATGTGGGGGCATGCTCCCCCCTGAAACTCCCCTGCTTGGCCACAGACAGGATATGGGGTAGGTGCAAGTTTGGTTATATTCAATGAGTACTTATTTTAATGTTGAAAAATAAATTATTAAAAAAAACAAGAAAATTAACTTTGAGTCCTTAGGCACCATACATTTTTTATGTGTTTTACAGTACTTAATTTTTGGAATCAGTCCAGCACTTCTTAACCATTCCAATGCGGTTATTTAAAATAGTCGCGAGTTTAAATAGGTTGTATTTATTTTCTATGATTCCACACAATTTTTTTAATTTTTACCGATGGTCATGGACAACGCACGCTTGCCCAGAAATATAACAAAGCTTTGCATAGATTACTCAGCGAGAGTTGTTATCTTTACTTGCACCCGATATTGTTAGGTAACGGGCATTTTATTGTTGATGCAAATGCGTCAAGCGTGAGAAATTGAAAGCTTTGATATTTGCTACCGTTGAAAATGTAAGTAAGACGTGGGAGAAATAATGGAAGGCTAGGTACATATGTTTCTATAACTCTGTTTCAAAGCTAGTTATTATAACCAACATTGTCACAAACTTGTACACATTTGTCAAATTTCTTGTCTTTTTAAGTTTTTTTTTCAACATTCAACATTGGATACAACCAAACTTGCACCTACCCCAAATCCTATTTCTGGCCAAGCAGGGGGGTTGCATATTCCACTTTTTGTGTATGATAAACTTAAAAAATTAAAACTACAAGAGCCATTTGGAGTATAAGCAAGAGTTATGTGGAATCAAATAATAGGTTTGTTCTTTAGTTTTTGTCGCAGAAAGTATATTATGTTTGGTGAGCTTTTATATGACATTGAAAACAATACACCTTTGGTACAAAGTTTTTTAAGGAAAATTAAATTATATTATTGAAAAATTTTTTTTTCACAAAATTCGGTATAACTTCAAAAGTTGTTGATGGATTGTAACGGTATATACAACAAAAAAAGGACTTTCTTATAGCTTTAACTTGATACCCATTTTACTCACTTAACGTTTCGAAGATACTAAGTCCTGAATACCAAAAATAAAAATGTCCTTTTCGTCCTTTCCCGTTATTTGCGGGAAAAAACCATTCGGATTTGGGCTTCCTATGTACAGAGCTACCTATAAAAAAAATTTCAAGGAAATCGAGGGTGAGTACTAGTTGGAACTTTATTCCGTGTTTCGAACTCTAATCGTCGCAGATCGTTTCTAACAGTCAGTGAGCTACTGGTAGACGACCATAGGCCAAATTCATTATGGTTTATGTTAATATTCTTTTAATGTAATTTTTATATTTGCTGAAATAAAGTCAATTATAACTAACTAACTAACAGTCAGTGAGCTTAAAACTTCCAGAACAATGATTCTTAGAACTGTTCAAGGAAAATATTTCGGTGATGATATTCGCTCACTACGCGATAAAAAAACAATTGCCGAACAGTTCAAAATTTTAAACATATTTAGCGTTCTTGTATGAACATGCACTTCTTCGAGTAGGAGGACGAATCAAAAATGCATCCTTGTCCTACAATATAAGACATCCAATAATATTACCTAAATCTGACAAAATTTCTTCACTTCTAATCGAAGATATCCACAACAGATATTTGCATCCTGGAGTCTCTTTTGGATTTTGGGTAGTCGAAATGTCATCCGGAAGATTATGCACAATTGCAGAAAATGCTTTCTACAGCGGAAATTAACCAGTCCCCAGTTCATGGAAGACTTGCCAGGTCCATTCTATCATACATGACAACTAAGGCGATTCATCTGGAGTTGGTTAATAACCTGACAACGGAATCATTTTTGGCTGCTCTACGTCGGTTTTTATCTCGTCATGGGCTCTGTTCTGACATTTATACAGACAACTGCATGAACTTCAAGAGAGCACGCCGATTTCTAACAGAGATGTATAAGCTTGTGATATCTGAACGAAATTGTGGCAACGTCGTAATATAATGATAACATCAACTGGCATTTTATATCTCCCTCCGCTCCCCACTTTGGTGGCTTGTGGGAAGCTAGAGTCAAATCCATTAAGCTCCATCTACGACGAATTATTGTTTCATAAATTCTGATTTTCGAAGATTTGCTTACACAAATCGAAGCTGTACTAAACTCTCGTCCTTTATGTATTGTTTCTGAAGATGATTTAATTTTTTAACTCCTGCGCATTTCCTTATAGGATAGTCTTTCACTGCAGTTCTAGAACCGACGACACTCAACACGCCTATCAATCGACAGTGTCATTGGAATCATATTCAAAACATGGTTCAAGGCTTCTAGAAACGCTGGCAAATGGAGTATGTAAGGGGATACAACCTACTCCAAATATGAAAGCGGGTGACCTCGCTATTATCAAGGAGCCAAACCTTCCACCAACAAAATGGCTTCTTGGTAAAATTGAATCGTTTACTTATTTAGGTGATGGACGAGTAAGAGTTGTTGCGATGAAGACCAAAGAAGGAACATTTGTGCGGCCCATTACAAAACTGGCAAAACTTCCTATGCCCTGAAATATATTCAAGGGTGGGCGGAATTTTAATTTTAAATTTTAAGTTGTGGTTTAAATTCAATGTTCATTTTGCTTAATAATTTTAAATGTACGAAAATTCTTGCGACTAACTGCAAAAATGTTTGAGTCACTGTACCATAGGCGTCGTGCCACTTGTGTGTAACAGAGTTTTTATCGCACCATACTTCGCACTGTCCAATGCGTGGGCGGCGCGTAAAATCGAACGATGTACGCACACGCACAACTAGATACACCAATGAGATGCATACATTGCGTGCTTAGATTGATGCTGGGTACTGATGGTTTGTTGCCGATGGTCTTGTCCACTTGGATCGTGCTCGCAGAGGAAGTCGGATCGAGGGTAAAAATTAACTACAAGTGGTACAATATTGCACATTACTATTGCTTGATAATAAATTTGTTAAATATTAAAATTTTGTTCAATCAATAGTAATATCGAAGCTGAAGTCAAACAAAGGTGCTGGAGCGGACAGACTGAACGCAGAATGGGATCCGTTGTTTGGGCGTATGCACCAGCTCATCTATAAGATATGGTCGGAGGAAAACCTGTCCCATGAGTAGAATATCAGCGTCGTTTGCCCGGCCGACAAGAAAGGTGACCCCTACGACTGCGCCAATTATCGAGGGATTAGTCTCCTTAACATTGTCTACAAGATTATCTCTGCTGTTTTGTGTGAGCGTTTGAAACCGTTTGTCCATAACCTGATAGGTCCCCATCAGTGTGGTTTCAGGCTAGGCAAGTCCACGATTTATACTTTAAGGTAGATCCTGGAAAAGACCCAAGAAGTGCAAATCGACACTCACCACCTATTCGTCGATTTTAAGGCCGCATATAACAGAGCTATACTGTGCCATGTCTAGTTTTGGCATTCCTACCAAACTCATCACATTGTGTCGGATGACGATGCAGAACTCTCGCTACTCCGTCAAGGTCGGCAACGAATTCACAGAGATATTCAATGTCTAAAAACGTTTAAAATAAACAGACCCGCTGTAATGTAATTTCTTAAACATCATCCTCCAGAAGATCGTGTGTAGCTCACAGGTCAACACCAGAGGCACGATCTTTCAGAAATCAGTTCAATTGCTAGCTTACGCTAATGACATTGACGAGATTGAACGAATACAGCGAGCCGTCAATGAGGCGTGTGCTGACATTAAAGCTGAAGCGGCTGAAATTGGTCTGGCGGACAATGAGGACAAAACTAAGTACATGCTGTCATCAAGGAAGGACACACAACATCGACCTCTCGGACAGAGCGTTACACTAACCAGCAGAAACTTGGCGGTAGTCCAGGACTTCGCCTACTTTGGCTCCGCGGTAAATTGGGACAGCAACATTAGTACCGAAATCAAACCCAGAATCACTGTTGCCAATCGCTGTTTCTTAAAGCTCAAAACGCAATTAAGTAATAAAGCCCTCTCTAGAGGCAAGAAGCTCGATTTATATAATAGCCTCTCCTCGGACTCTAGCTCCATAAGAAGAAGAAGAAGAATATTTATTTATTTATTTATTTATTTATTTATTTATTTATTTATTTATTTATTTATTTATTTATTTATTTATTTATTTATTTATTTATTTATTTATTTATTTATTTATTTATTTATTTATTTATTTATATATTTATTTCTTTATTTATTTAAATATTTATTTATTTACATATTTATTTATTTATTTCTTTATGTATTCGTTTATTTGTTTATTTATTTATTTATTTATTTATTTATTTATTTATTTATTTATTTATTTATTTATTTATTTACTTATATATTTATTTATATATTTATTTATTTATTTACTTATTTATTTATTTATTTTTTTATTTATTTATTTATTTATTTATTTATTTATTTATGTATTTATTTATTTATTTATTTATTTATTTATTTATTTATTTATTTATTTATTTATTTATTTATTTATTTATTTATTTATTTATTTATTTATTTATTTATTTATTTATTTATTTATTTATTTATTTATTTATTTATTTATTTATTTATTTATTTATTTATTTATTTATTTATTTATTTATTAATTTATGTATTTATTTATTTATAATAATAATTGTTGGCGCTACAGTCCAAAGTGGGACCAGGGCCTAGCTTGCTCATCAACTGCTCGTGTTGTGCACGCTACCGTTCTCTCACACGTAGAAGGGACCTACAGTTTTTTGCCGATTCCGAACGGAGAAATTTGAGAAGCTTTATTAGACAGTTATTACTCTTTGAATGTGGTCAGCAGCTCGATAGAGTTGGTGCCGTGAAAAATTCGAAAAATTGGTTTTGAGCTGGGAATCGAACCTAACCCCTTGGGCGTGTGAGCGTCGCACTCTACCTACTACGCCACGGCGACCACATTTTTATTTATTTATTTATGCTTATTTTATGCAATTATTTATAATGTGTTTTCCTATTTATTCATTGAATGAAACGATACTAATAATAATTATGGCGCGACAGTCCACAGAGGGAATAGGGTCTATCTTGCTCATCAACTACTCGTGGTGTGCGCGCTACTGTTCTATCACGAGTAGAAGGGACCCACAGTTTTTTGCCGACTAAGAACAGCGAAGTTTGAGAATTTTTTTTAGACTGTTATTACTCTTTGAGTTTTGTCAGCAGCTCGAAAGAGGTGGTGCCGTGAAAAATTAGAGGTGTTCATCCGTATGAGTATGAGTGTATGAGAGTCGCTCTCTACCCACTTCCCCACGGCGTCCAATAAATAAAACAATACAACCTACATATTCAATACAAGTATGTGTAAACATATATGTCTGTACATGAAACAATATGACAAGTTGCTGAGACAACTAGAACAGCATTTAAAATATGTTTGATATGCAGAGGTTCCATCTTCATTATCTATAGAACACCACCAAAAATACTCAGAGGCTAGTCTCGCACCCATGAAGTTTCGTCTTAGAGTCCTAAACGTTAAAATCAATGCAACTTGTCACAAATTAAAACCTAACAAAAGTTCAGCCTGAACGCATTAGAGTACACTTATCAAGAGATAAATGCACAAAATCAATTAATTTAATAATCAAAGGCAAATGCAGAGAAACATTACTCTTAAGAAGCAAGTAGCTAATACAAAAAATATTAAACAGCTCATCACTTCTCATTGGTGAAATTTTCGAGTCCATTTAATTGAACAAAAAGTTGCTGATGCTTCAGCTGATAGCCGGCGTCGAGGAGATCATATGGAATGTACAAGATGAAGGAGTGCAAGTAAAAATGTGCACTGCAATATGCTTCACTCTTTCCAACGAAACCCACGTTGTGATGACTTTGCCAGGTATGTGGAACAAGTACAAAAAGATACGAGAGCTTTTCCGAAAAAAACACATAACGGCTAATAAAGGGAATGTCACCGTCATAATGATGAAGAGCTTATATAAAAACTAATCACAATTTTTTTTTTGTTGCTCTACTTTCCGTTTTCGACTTCATCTTGAACTGGAGCTTTTCTCTATATACAAAAGAAGCTCAGTTTGTGTCTTAAAGCTATGCCCCTCCAACAAGTCCTATCTATTCCGGTCGTCCCTCTTGCACTTGAGCTTCAACAGTCAAAGCGATTTGTTCTCTTTTTTTTTGAACATTGCTTTCTAGTCATTTATCCAAAAATATCATCGTAGGTTAACAGGAACTCCAAAAAAAAAAGAATACAAGAACACGTTTAACTCATATTGCGTCAGAGCTATCGGCCATATGAGTAAAAGTTTGAATTCTTACCGAAACCACCGTAGAGAGTATAGTGCACTCTCAAAGAAGATACAACAGAAAAAGGATATTGAGAGAGTTTCACGACGGATATATGTGTTTGGTATGTGTTTGGTATATGTTCAGGTATGAACCTTGAATTTCTTGACGAAAATTCAGGTCGATAGTACTCCATCAGGGCGGGGCATGGGCCTATCCACGAAAGGTTACATTGTTGATTGCGTTCCCAGGCGAGCTGCCAACACTATCCTTGTTAGTGCACAAGTCAATTTGACATACTGCCTTCTCGCGGCGCCCCTGGATAACTATCACAACATCCGTTGTGTGATGAACAAACGTATGCAGCGAAACCGTCTGCATTGTTGTTGTTCATCCGAACTCAACTTGCTTAACCTATATGTGCGACCTCCGCCCAAGAGGTATACAAAAGGGCCTGGTCCTCCAGGTTTGAGGTGTACGTCGGGGTAACTGCCCGGCCACTTAAAAATCACCAGTTACGAATCAACCGAATGCCTCGGATACGGATGGATAAACTGTTGACGACCCTCGCAAACGTAACAAGGATAATGTTTTACGGATATTGACATGGAATGTGAGGTCCCTAAACAGACCACGTGCAGCCGATGAACTTGCGGAGGACCTGGACTGCTACAAAGCAGGCATTACCGCAATTCAGGAAATGCGGTGGGATAGGCCGGGCAAGAGAAGAGTGAGAAACTACGACAAATACCACGACTGCTGCAGGGAGAGAGGGAAACGCTTATTTGGATGTTTTGTTGTTCGAAGCAGACTTAGGCAAAAAGTCTTAAGCTTCCAATATATAAGCGAACGCCTCATAACAATCTGCATCAAGGCTAAATTTGGGAATATAAGCCTCATATGCACCCACGCCCTAACATTGGAAAAAGATGACAGCAGTAAAGAAGACTTCGATCACCTCCTAGAAAGGACCAAGGGCACCCAGATCGTTCTAAAAGATTTCAACGCTCAGTTGGGAAGAGAAAGAGTCTTTGCTAAATTCATCGCAAGACACAGCCTGCACACCAACATCTCTGTAAACGGAGTCAGGCTAGTTGACTTCGCCTTGGGGCGAGATCTCTCTGTGGCCAGCACCGTCAACCAGATTGATCATGTTGCGATCGACGTCAGACACTCCTGCAGTATTCTCGGTGTCCGAACCTTCGGAGGTGCAACCATCGACTCGGAACATCACCTTGTTGTAGTCAAAGGTAAGAACCCGGATA
>OY019131.1:74377353-74379853 GCA_955652365.1 Eristalinus aeneus
TAATGTAATTTTTATATTTGCCGAAATAGTCAATTAGAACGAACTACCTTAAAACCTAAAAAAAAACGCCTTAGAGTATACTTACCAAGAGATGAACACAGCAAATCAATCAATTTAATGATAAATGGCAAATGCACAGAAACTTTACTCTTGAGAAGCAAGTACCTAATACAAAAAATATTACAGAGCTCATCACTTCTCATTGGAGAAATTTTAACTAAAAAATGGTTGGTAAACAAAACATACACTATATTTCCCATCGAGACAAAATTTCAAAACGGCTAATAAAGGGAATGTCACCGTCATATTAATGAAGAATTCGTATGTAAACTTATGAAAACACAATAAGTCCAACAACATCGCTTCAACCGAGGAAGCGATGTTGCTCATGGAAAAGTTCATAAGCAAAACATGTCTCTGAGACCCATTACATCATCTATAAAACTGATGTGCTATGAACTCTCAAGGTACATCGGACAAATATTTCAACACGTTCAAGCAACTCACCTTATAAAGTAAAAAACGTATTCGAATTTGTGGAAAAAGCAAGACACACTAAATTAGACTGTCGCTTTTAACAAACATCTTCTCACAACTTGCCATCAATATCGTTATGAAACAAAAAGATTTCATAAGCCTTAGCACAAAGCTCAAGCAGAGGAAATTTCTAAACATCTTAGAGTTTTGCTTAAAAGAAAATAACTGCCTGCAATACAACGATAACATTTTTTAACAGGTTAATGTATATATGCCGTTTGAATAGATACAAGCTTGTAACCGAGCTAAGCACTTTGTAACTAACGCAGCTTCAGCCACAACATACGCTCTGAAATAGCGTCAAACTCTGGAGCGGAGGAGGCAATGAATCCTTCAATTAATGTTAAATAGAAAAACTTGCTGGTCATAAATCGAACAAAATCAACAGGAATTCCTCGAAAAGGGTATTGGCCAACCATTGCGTTCAGACTAACCATCTACCCGACGTTGATAACATCAAAATATTGCGAACTGAAAACCATACCAGCAAAATGTACACTCTGTAAACCTTACAAATAATCAAGACCAACAACAATGTTAATAGGAAACAGGACCTACAGACATAACGTATGCTTAGCACTTGTAACGCTTCAGGTATATTAAATTCACACTTAATTTTCTCTGCATTTAGATCACTCAGTATGATCTTCACACAAAGAAGTGATCAATAATTGGTTTAAAATTTATTCTAATATTCAATATCTTTAAATAATATCTGCAACTTTCAAGTTTCAAAAAAACGCTATTATTTTAAGTCTGTTATACATTTGTTTAATTGTATTTTAACAAAGTTTTTTACCGACTCTTAACGGCGAAATTTGAAAAGCTTTTTTACTTAGACAGCTATTCCTCTTTGAGTGTTATCAGGTCCTCGAAAGAGGTGGTACCGTAAGATTCAAGGTGTTCAGGCCAATTGCGCACTCCAAGTTGGTTGAAGTCCTTTTCCACTTGTGTGCGCCATCTCAGTCTAGGACGTCCTCTGTTGCGTTGTCCCTGTGGTTCGGATTCGAAAACTTTTCGGGCCGGAGCAGTGCTGTCCATGCGCTCTACATGGCCTAGCCACCTTAAGCGTTGTATCCGTAGACGCTTGACTAGGCTCATGCCGCCGTACAGCCCATACAGTTCGTGGTTGAATCTTCTCCTCCAGATGCCATCAACGCAGCCAGGACCAAAAATCGCACGCAGAACTTTTCTCTCGAAGAGACCAATGGCTTCCTCATCCGCTTTTAGTAGCGTCCAGGTTTCTGCGCCGTAAACCAGGACTGGGATGATCAAGGTGTTGTACAAAGTCACTTTGGTCGTTCGGGAGAAGGCTTTATTACTCAATTGCCTCTTAAGCCCAAAGAAACAGCTATTGGCAAGAGTGATTCTGCGTTTGATTTCGGTACTGATGTTGTTGTCTCTATTTACCTCGGAGCCGAGGTAGACGAAGTCCTTAACTACCTCGAAGTGTCTGCTGCCCATAGTGACGCTCTGTCCGAGACGTCGATGTTCTGCGTCCTTCTTCGATGACAGCATATACTTCGTTTTGCCCTCATTTACCACCAGTCCCACTTTAGCCGCTTCCGCTTCAATGCTAGCAAACGCCTCATTGACGGCTCGCTGAGTTCGGCCGATCACGTCAATGTCATCCGCATAAGCTAGCAATTGAACGGACTTGTGGAAGATCGTGCCTCTGGTGTTGACGTGTGAGTTCCGCACGATCCCCTCAAGGATGATGTTAAAGAAGTCGCATGACAGCGCGTCGCCTTGTCTAAATCCTTTTTTGACATCGAAGGTCTCGGTGAGTTCGCTACCGACCTTGACGGAGCAGCGAGAGTTCTCCATCGTCATCCTACACAATCTGACGAGTTTGGTAGGGATGCCAAAACTAGACATGGCACTGTATAGTTCGTCTCTATGCACGCGGCCATGAAATTGACGAAAAGATGGTGGTTGTCCTTTTGTACTTCTTGGGACTTCT
>OY019131.1:74384853-74399853 GCA_955652365.1 Eristalinus aeneus
ACAGATTTTAACCGGTAGAGCCTTGGAAGATAGCTGGAACATTACATCTACCATTTAAGGTGCGTAGGTTTGATGTCTAAAGGTTTGATTTTATAGCATCTGGCAATGTGTGTTGTCCGAAATAGACTTAGATATTTTGGTTTGTCTTACTAAAAATGAATTTCCCGAATTGTGTTGCTATCCTCCTTTACGGACTTAAGGATGGTAGCCCCTTTGGTGGAGATGTAAGCCCCGGCCTACTGGGCTAAGCTTTTTGCGCCACACTACCACTCGCAGCAAATAAGTCAAACTAGGAAAAATTCAATCATCTCCGAGAGTATTGCGCGTTGTGTATAACTTATCGTTGGTTGTACTCACTCACGAGATACTTGGCCATTTGGATATATCAGCGGTTGCAAGGTCATTGATTATTTCTATAGTGCAGTACAAGTTTGTTCCTCCTTTTTTTTATTCACTGACATATACACTTATAGATTTTGCTTATATACTTCTGAGTATTATATATATCTGAGTAATCGAGTAATATATAATCGAGTAATTTTTGAGCGTTTTTTTTTGGAGTTCGTTTCTTATATATTCTTTACTTTTTTAACCTAACATCACTAAGTGATCTTTAGTTTTTTTTGTTTTTGAATATCACACACTTAATCTTTTCAAGGATTTCTGCGTGAGTTCCCGGTTCCCCTGCTCCTCAAAAAAAAAGATCTCCCTTTCCCTTTGCTCGACATATTTTTTCCCCATCTGTTCTCCTTTTTTTGTCCTGGTTTTTTACTTTCCGTTTTCGACTTCATCTTGACCTGGAGCTTTTCTCTATATACAAAAGAAGCTCAGTTTGTGTCTTAAAGCTATGCCCCTCCAACAAGTCCTATCTATTCCGGTCGTCCCTCTTGCACTTGAGCGTCAACTGTCAAAGCGATTTGTTCTCTTTTTTTGAACATAGCTTTCTAGTCATTTATCCAAAAATATCATCGTAGGTTAACAGGAACTCAAAAAAAAAAAAAAAAGAATACAAGAACACGTTTAACTCAAATTGCGTCAGAGCTATCGGCCATATGAGTAAAAATTTGAATTCTTACCGAAACCACCGTAGAGAGTATAGTGCACTCTCAAAGAAGATACAATAGAAAAAGGATATTGAGAAAGTTTCACGACGGACATATGTGCTAGGGCAGGTATGAACCTTGAATTTCTTGACAAAAATTCAGGTCGATAGTACTCCATCAGGGCGAGGCATGGGCCTATCCACGAGAGGTTACATTGTTGACTGCGTTCACCAAGGCGAACTGCCAACACTATCCTTGTTAGTGCACAGGTCAATTTGACATACAGCCTTCTCGCGGCGCCCCTGGATAACTATCACAACATCCGTTGTGTGATGAACAAACGTATGCAGCGAAACCGTCTGCCTTGTTGTTGTTCATCCGAACTCAACTTGCTAGACCTATATGTGCGACCTCCGCCCAAGAGGTATACAAAAGGGCCTGGTCCTCCAGATTTGAGGTGTACGTCGGGGTAACTGCCCGGCCACTTAAAAATCACCAGTTACGAATCAATCGAATGCCACGGATACGGATGGATAAACTGTTGACGACCCTCGCAAACGTAACAAGGATAATGTTTTACAAGGATTACGTTTTACGTTTGCAGTACCGCAATTCAGGAAATGCGGTGGGATAGGCCGGGCAAGAGAACAGTGAGAAACTGCGACAAATACCACGACTGCTACAGGGAAAGAGGGAAACGCTTATTTATATGCGTTTTTGTTGTTCGAAGCAGACTTAGGCAATTCGGGAGCCACCAAAAAGGCCGCCATTGATGTGCTGGGTTTCACGCCACCACACAGCTGGTTGGGTGCATGAACCAGCTCATCTGTGAAATATGGTCGGAGCAAAGCATGCCCGGTCCACACTAAAGGAGACCCCTTCGACTGCGCCAATTTCCGAGGGATAAGTCTCCTTACAATCGCATATAAGATTTTCTCTGCCGTATTGTGTGAGTGCCCGAAACCGTTCATCAACAACCTGATAGGTCCTTATCAGCTTGGTTTCAGACCAAAGAAGTCCACAATCGACCAGACCTTCACACGGCAGCAGATCCTGGAGAAGTCCCAAGAAGTACAAATCGACACCCAACATCTATTCGTTGATTTCAAAGGCGCGTATGACAGCGTGCAAAGAGAGCTATAGAGTGCCGTATCTAGTTTCGGCATTCCTACCAAACTCGTCAAATTATGTAAAATGGCGAAGGGGAAACTCTCGCTGCTTCGTCAACGAACTCTCCGAGACCTTCAATGTCAAAAAAGCCTTTAGATAAGGCGACGAACTGTCATGTGACTTCTTTAATATCATCCTGGAGTAGATCGTGCCAGAGCAAGCCGTCAATGAGGCGTTTGCTGGCATTAAAGCTGAAGCGACTAAAATGGGTCTGGCGGTAAATGAGGGCAAAACTAAGTACATGCTGTCATCAAGAATACACACAACATCTACGTCTCGGACAGAGCGTTACTCTAGCCAGCAGAAACTTCGAGATAGACAAGGACTTCGCCTACCTCGGCTCCGAGGTAAATAGGGACAGCAACATCAGCACCGAAATCAAACCCAGAATCACTCCTGCCAATCGCTGTTTCTTTGGGCTCAAGAGGCAATTGAGTAATAAAGCCCTATCTCGAAAGACTAAGCTCGCTATATATATCGGCTTGATCATCCCAGTCCTACTTCATGGCGCGGAATCATAGACGTTACCAAAGGCGAATGAGGAAGCCCTTAGTCTTTTCGAGATTTTTGGTCCTGTTTGCGTTGATGGCATCTGGAGGAGAAAATTTAAAGACAAACTCTATGGGCTGTACAGCGACATGCGCCTGGTCAAGGGTTTACGACTATAACGCTTAAGTAGGCTAGGCCATATAGAGCGCATGGACACCACTACTACGGCCCGAAAAGAAAAGAGCCATTGGGACAACGCTGCATAGGGCGACCTAGAATAAGGTGGCACACAAAAATGCGGGTTATTTATTTACTTATTTAAATATTTATTTATTTATTTATTTATTTATTTATTTATTTATTTATTTATTTATTTATTAATTTATTAATTAATTAATTAATTAATTTATTTATTTATTTATTTATTTATTTATTTAGTTATTTATTTATTTATTTATTTATTTATTTATTTATTAATTAATTAATTAATTTATTTATTTATTTATTTATTTATTTTTTTATTTATATATATTTTTTTTATTTATTAATTTTCTTTTTTATATATATACGTATTTATTGATTAATCTATCTATTTATTTATTTATTTATTTATTCAGTTATTTACTTGTGTTTATTTTATGTCATTTATTTGATAATGTGTTTGTCTATTTATTCATTAGCTGAAACGATAATAATAATAACAATAATAAATGGGTGGCGCGACAATCCACAGGGGGAATTGGGTCTATCTTACTCATAAACAACTCGTATTGTGCGCGCTACTGTTCTCTCACGAGTAGAAGGGGTCCCACAGGTTTTTGCCGATTAAGAACATCGAAGTTTGAGAATTTTTGTTTAGATAGTTATTACTCTTTGAGTGTTGTCAGCAGCTCGAAAGAGGTGGTGCCGTGAAAAATTAGAACCTGGACCTTCGGTGAATGAGTGCCGCGCAAATGAAACAATACAACCTACATATTCAATATATGTATGGTAAACATGTATGTCTGCACATCAAACAATATGACAATTTGCTGAGACAACTAGGACAGTATTAAAAATATTTCTGAAATGCAGAGGTCGCGGCTTCATTATCTATAGTCCACCACCAAAAATACTCAGAAGTTAATCTTACACCCAGAGTCAACTATAACAAACAAACCAAAAAGGAATTTTTTTCCAAATTCCTAAGCGTAAAAATCAATGAAACTTTTCACACATTAAAACCTAACTTGGATTGACATTGCGATCTGACAAAGTGGAAGCAACTATTTTTATTCTCCGTATTAGATCGTAAAATAAAAGTAATATAGTGCAAAATAAAATTTCAATTCAATTCAATTCAATTTGTTCATAAAACCGATCTTTATATTATAATAAGTATAATAAGCTCTTAACTCTTAAGCTGCTAAAACTAAAAAGAAACTTAAATCGTTAACTAACCTATAAATCGTTAAAAGACGAATTGCCCACACCTCTCCAGAATAACCAGGAAACGAAAAATGACATCAGATCCTCAGCACAAACGATGCCACACTTGCTATGGATTCCTCTTCTGGTTTGAGTGCTGAGAGAATACAAGAAATTCTTTTAGAAAATAATAAAAAAAAACTTGTTGTGCAACTTGCCTCAAAGGCAGACCTTCAGATTTTCTTCAATCAAATTTCAGGTCTAACGTCGCGACAAGAAGAACTTGGGGAAAAAGCGCCTCGAAGGCCAGCTTGATCGACTTCTGCAAGAGAGTACTGAAGGAAATCTTGTTGTGCAAATAGTTTCCAAATACAAGTATCTAGGCATTCTAATATCGTTATCTTTAAGTTTAAAAGCCCACTTCGAAGAAAAGCTATAAGCTGAGGCCAAAAGAGCTATCTGTTTGATTTCGGAACGTTACTTTCGAAGTAAATACGTGCTACAAAGTGCAAGGCAAGCCTTATATTATTTAACTGCAGCTTCGATACTGCTATATGAAGCACAAATCTGGGGATACAAAGCTTACGAGTCAGTAGAAAAACTGCAAAGATATTTCTTGAAGAGGATATTCAGGCTGCCCAAAAAGACCCCAAACTATGTACTGCACATCGAAACTGGGTCATCTCCTTTATTTTTGCATACTCTGAAGATACATTTAAAATATATTTTAAAAGTAATAGAGATGCACGAATGCAGAATACCCAACATTGTACTAAAAAGTATAATTAGAACAAATGGAGATATGTTTGTAGAATGGCTGAGTATGGCTACAAAAAGTGAAGTAGTTCTTTCTGTTCAAACGAATGCACAACCCTATTCCATAAAAAAACAATTTCACAAAATTTTAGAGAAGGTTAGTAAAATTACTTATGACCATTTCAATGAAGAAGCAGAATCACCACTATACAGGAACTCCTATAGGAAACTTAATCACTTCCTAAACGAGAAATCCTATTTCCTCAGCCACTACTCAGTACAAAAAATAGGTATTATATTTAATATAATATTAATTTAACCACATCGCCCTGATATACCAACACTATGCTATCGCTGCACTCTGAAAGAGAGGGAGGATATCTTGCATTTTCTTAGTGTTTGTCCAATTCTTAAAGAAATCAAACTAGCAGTTTTTGGAAAACATCGCCTAGCAGAAGAAGAAATGTTAAATGGAGAAAAAGGATGGGATGCTTTATATACTTATTCAGTAGCAGCACTTCAATATAGAAAGCGCATAATAGACGGAGACTTCTAATATATTATAAATATCTGAATTATACATTTTGTCAACCTGGTAGATGGCCATAGGCCAAATCGATTATGACTTATGTTAATATCCTTTTAATGTAATTTTTATATTTGCTGATATAAAGTCAATTATAACGTACTACTTTAAACATAACAAAAACGCCTTAGAGTATACTTATCAAGATATGAATACACCAAATCAATTAATTTAATAGTAAAAGGCAAATGCACAGAAACTTTACTCTTGAGAAGCACGTACCTAATACAAAAAATATTACCCAGCTCATCACTTCTCATTGGAGAAATTTTCGAGTCTATTTAACTAAAAAATGGTTGGTAAACAAAACAAACACTATATTTCCCATCAAGGCAAAATTTCAAAACGGCTAATAAACGGAATGTCACCGTCATATTAATAAAGAGTTCGTATGAAAATTTATGAAAACAGAATAAGTCTAACAAAATTGCTTCAGACGAGTAAGCAAAATAATGTTTCTGAGACCCATTACATCGTCCATAAAACTGATGTGTTATGAACTCTCAAGGTACATCGGACAAATATTGCAACACGATCAAGCAACTCACCATATAAAGTAAAAAACGTATTCGAATTTGTGGAGAAAGCAAGACACTCTAAATTAGACTGTCGCTTTTAACAAACATCCTCTCACGACTTGCCATCAAAATCGTTATGAAACAAAAGGATTTCATAAACCTTGGCACAAAGCTAAACCAGAGGAAATTTCTAAACATCTTCGAGTTTTGCTTAAAAGAAAATAACTGCCTGCAATACAACGATAACATTTTTAAACAGGTTCACGGTATGCCGTTAGAATAGATACAAACTGGTACAAAAACAACGCGGCTTCAGGGAGACTGACAAACTATCATTGTAACCAAGCTAAGCACTTCATAATTAACGCAGCTTCAACCACAACATACGCTCTGAAGTACCGTCAAACACCGGAGCGGAGGAGGCAATGAATCCTTCAATTTTATTATATAGAAGCCTCCAAACAAAAACTTGCTGGTCATAAATCGAACATCATCAACAGGAACTCATCGAAAACGGCATTGGCTAACCATTGCGTTCAGACCAACCATCTACCCGATGGTGATGACATCACAATATTGCAAACGGAAAACCATACCAGCAAAATGTACACTCTGTAAACCTTACACATAATCAAGACCAACAACAATGTTAATAGGAAAAAGGACATGCAGATATAACGTATGCTTAGCGCTTGTAACGCCTTAGATATATTAAATTCAAACTGAATTTTCTCTTCATTTAGATCAAGCAGTATGATCTTCAGACAAAGAAGTGATCGATCTGCAACTTGTAAGTTTAAAAAAACGCTATTAATTTAAGTCTGTTATACATTTGTTTAATTGTATTTTAACTATGTATGTATGCTATTCTATTTGTTGTATTGTTCCAATAAAATAAAGATGCTCTGATCAAAGTTTTTTACCGACTCTTAACGACGAAGTTTGAGAAGATTTTTTCTTAGATAGTTATTACTTTCTGGGTGTTAGGTGCTCGAAATACGTGGAACCGTTTAAGCTTCGAGCTGTTCATCCGGGAATCGAACCTAGACCTTCGGCGTGGGAGCGTCCGCGCACTCCACCCTCTACGCCACGACATATATATATATATATATATATATATATATACATATATATATACATATATATTAACATATATATATATATATATTAACATATATATACATATATATATACGTATACATATACAAATATATATATATATATATATATATATATATAATAATTTAATAATATATTTACTTATTTATTAATTTATTTATTTTATTTACTTACATTTAATTTAATTATATATTTATAAATGTTTTTATGTATTTTTTTTTATATAAAATTATTAACTTACTGATTTAATTATTTAATTATTTATTTATTTACTCACTTTTTTCTATTTAAATATATATTTATTTATTTATCGGTTTTTTCTTAATTAAATAATGTTTGTTCCAATTATTAGTGTTTTATTTTTCTATGATGAACACACTTAAGCTTTGAAACGGCAACATAACAACACTTATTTATTTATTTATTTATCTATTTGGCATCACTTAAACAATTTCTGTAGTTTACAAAATTTGTTTGGAGAAGTATGGTTAACGTACCTTACTACTACAAAATTCATAAAATCTTTCACAAAAATATCACAGATATTTTTATACATTTGGAAGGAAAAAGCCATTATAAAAAAACCTTCATTAAAACAGAAGATTTAAAGTATTTATCAATTGTAAGGACAAGAGAGTGGCCGCCGTGGCGTGGGTAGAGTGTGCCACTCACATTCCGAAGAGTGTAGGTTCGATTCCCAGCTCTACACCAATTTTTCGAATTTTTCACGGCACCACCTCTTTCGAGCTGCTGACAACACTCACAGAGTAATAACTAACTAACTAAGTAAGAGTAGGCAGAGAGTAAGAGTAAACAAATAAGAATAAACAGATGTGAGGGAAAAGGATAAACATGAAAATACAATGTTAACTAGATTGCACAATAATTTAAAGCGTTAATTTTGAACACAAACACGAGAAGTTATATTTGCATCTTAAATTTTCAAGTCTTTCTGCTACCATATCAATGCCAGCCAGTTCTTGTAAATATTTGGTTGGGTAGAACCATGGGAGGTTTATTATTAATTTAAGCAATTTATTTTGTGCAGTCAGTAGCTTTTGCAAGTGACTTTTCGCACAATTACCTCAGACGGGAGACGCATAAAACATAATGGGCAGAAAGATCGCTTTAAAAATTAGAAATTTGTTTGCATTGTTCAGTCTCGAATTTCTGTAAATTAAATGGATAAAGGATACGGATAGTTTTATTAATTTTTCTTATTATAAACAAAATGTTAAACGCTTGTCCAAGTGAATACCAAGGTACTTTACGTTAGGTCTCTATTCCACCTGAATTCTTTTAATAGTAAGTTTGTTGCTTGGTAATAGACAAGCTTTTCTTTTATGAGTAAAAAAGATAGCCTGTGTCATAGGAGCGTTAATTTTGATCCTCCAGTTGTTACAATATTCTTCAATTACATTTATGGCAGATTGAAAGTTGGTTTCAATATTGAAAGCAAGTACATCTGATGAATAAATGCAAGTATCATCCGCAAATAGAGCGATGCTACAGTTAGTCAAACTGGGAAAGTCGAAGGTGTACAGTTTGTATAAAATAGGACCAAGAAGGTTTCCAGATCAGATAATCATCATAATTGTTTTTTAAGGGATTTTAACGGCTCTCCCTTCAAATCATAACAATAATATTGAATATGTTGATTTTTAATAAGTATTATCATTTTGTAAGATTAACATAAAAATCAAATCTCTAACCAAACATTGTAAATAATTAATTGTGAACTTTATGGCACACAGTGCAGAAAAGACCAGAATATTTTGAAAATTAAGCTTTTGTCATGGGACAGATTTTAACCGGTAGAGCCTTGGAAGATAGCTGAAACATTGCATTTACCATTTATGGTGGGTAGGTTTGATGTCTAAAGGTTTGATTTTATAGCATCTGGCAATGTGTGTTGTCCGAAATAGACTTAGATATTTTGGTTTGTCTTACTAAAAATGAATTTCCCGAATTGTGTTGCTATCCTCCTTTACGGACTTAAAGATGGTAGCCCCTTTGGTGGAGATGTAAGCCCCGGCCTACTGGGCTAAGGTTTTTGCGCCACACTACCACTCGCAGCAAATAAGTCAAACTAGGAAAAATTCAATCATCTCCGAGTGTATTGTGCGTTGTGTATAACTTATCGATGGTTGTACTCACTCACGAGATACTTGGCCATTTGGATATATCAGCGGTTGCAAGGTCACCGATTTTTTCTATAGTGCAGTACAAGTTTGTTCCTCCTTTTTTTTATTCACTGACATATACACTTATAGATTTTGCTTATATACTTCTGAGTATTATATATATCTGAGTAATCGAGTAATATATAATCGAGTAATTTTTGAGAGTTTTTTTTTTTTGTTTGGAGTTTCCTATATATTCTTTACTTTTTTAACTTAACATCACTAAGTGATCTTTAGTTTTTTGTTTTTCAATATCACACACTTAATTTTTTCAAGGATTTCTGCGTGAGTTCCCGGTTCCCCTGCTCCCCAAAAAAAAATCTCCCTTTCCCTTTGCTCGACAAATTTTTTCCCCATCTGTTCTCCTTTTTTTGTCCTGGTTTTTTACTTTCCGTTTTCGACTTCATCTTGACCTGGAGCTTTTCTCTATATACAAAAGAAGCTCAGTTTGTGTCTTAAAGCTATGCCCCTCCAACAAGTCCTATCTATTCCGGTCGTCCCTCTTGCACTTGAGCGTCAACTGTCAAAGCGATATGTTCTCTTTTTTTGAACATAGCTTTCTAGTCATTTATCCAAAAATATCATCGTAGGTTAACAGGAACTCAACAAAAAAAAAAAAAAAAAAGAATACAAGAACACGTTTAACTCATATTGCGTCAGAGCTATCGGCCATATGAATAAAAATTTGAATTCTTACCGAAACCACCGTAGGGAGTATAGTGCACTCTCAAAGAAGATACAATAGAAAAAGGATATTGAGAAAGTTTCACGACGGACATATGTGTTAGGGCAGGTATGAACCTTGAATTTCTTGACGAAAATTCAGGTCGATAGTACTCCATCAGGGCGGGGCATGGGCCTATCCACGAGAGGTTACATTGTTGACTGCGTTCACCAAGGCGAACTGCCAGCACTATCCTTGTTAATGCACAGGTCAATTTGACATACAGCCTTCTCGCGGCGCCCCTGGATAACTATCAGAACATCCGTTGTGTGATGAACAAACGTATGCAGCGAAACCGTCTGCCTTGTTGTTGTCGGGGTAACTGCCCGGCGACTTAAAAATCACCAGTTACGAATCAACCGAATGCCTCGGATACGGATGGATACACTGTTGACGACCCTCGCAAACGTAACAAGGATAATGTTTTACGGATATTGACATGGAATGTGAGGTCCCTAAACAGACCACGTGCAGCCGATGAACTTGCGGAGGACCTGGACTGCTACAAAGCAGGCATTACCGCAATTCAGGAAATGCGGTGGGATAGGCCGGGCAAGAGAAGAGTGAGAAACTACGACAAATACCACGACTGCTGCAGGGAGAGAGGGAAACGCTTATTTGGATGTTTTGTTGTTCGAAGCAGACTTAGGCAAAAAGTCTTAAGCTTCCAATATATAAGCGAACGCCTCATAACAATCTGCATCAAGGCTAAATTTGGGAATATAAGCCTCATATGCATCCACGCCCTGACATTGGAAAAAGATGACAGCAGTAAAGAAGACTTCGATCACCTCCTAGAAAGGACCAAGGGCACCCAGATCGTTCTAAAAGATTTCAACGCTCAGTTGGGAAGAGAAAGAGTCTTTGCTAAATTCATCGCAAGACACAGCCTGCACACCAACACCTCTGTAAACGGAGTCAGGCTAGTTGACTTCGCCTTGGGGCGAAATCTCTCTGTGGCCAGCACCGTCAACCAGATTGATCATGTTGCGATCGACGTCAGACACTCCTGCAGTATTCTCGGTGTCCGAACCTTCGGAGGTGCAACCATCGACTCGGAACATCACCTTGTTGTAGTCAAAGGTAAGAACCCGGATATCGAGAGAGCAACGGAGTTGAGACAGACCAAAACGGTTTGATGTCGGAAAGCTACAATCGCAGCCCATCGCTAGAGCCTTGGCCGATCGATTCTCCCTGAAATTGTCTCAAAGTTCGACGCTGCCTGCACAAATAATAGAAGACAAGTGGAAACGTTGTCAAGAAGCCATCAAAGGGGCCGCCACTGATGTGCTGGGTTTCACGCCACCACCTAAGTTTAACCCATGGTTTGACGTTGAGTGCATGCTGGCGCATGGAGCCAAACAAGAAGCATACAAGGCAACGCTGCATCGTACGACGAGAGCTGTTTGTGAGCTCTACAAACAGAGAAGAAGGGAAGAGAACCGGCTTCTCAGAAGAAAAAAGAAAGAGCAAATGAGCAGGAATGACGTCCGAAATTTTTACCGCAAGATAAAACAGTTATCCGGCGGTTACAAACCTCGGAAAGAAGCCTGCCGGGACCAAAATGGAAAACTGGTGGTAGAGTCGTAGTCGGTGCTGAGAATCCGGAAGGATCATTTCTGCAGACTCATAAACTTAGATGACGACGCAAATACCGCTGGTAGGCAGAATGTTCCACTCAATTTGTACGACGATGGACGAGAATTCCGTCCCCCCGACTTTGAAGAGATCAAGACAACAATATCGAGACTGAAGTTGAACATAGCTGTTGGCGCGGACGGACTTTCCGCAAAGCTGTTCAAAGCGGCTGAGAATGAGCTGGTTGGGTGCATGCACCAGCTCGTCTGTGAAATATGGTCGGACGAAAGCATTCCCGACGAGTGGAATCTCAGCAACGGAATATCAAAGTCTCGGACAGAGCGTTACACAAGCCAGGAGAAATTTCGGGATAGTCAAGGACTTCGCCTACCTCGGCTCCGAGGTAAATAGGGACAGCAACATCTGCACCGAAATCAAACGCAGAATCACTCCTGCCAATCGCTGTTTCTTTGGGCTCAAGTGGCAATTGAGTAATAAATTCCTCCTCCTAAACCCCACTACTACGACCCGAAAAGTCTTTGAATCAGAGCCATTGGAACAACGCAGCAGAGGACGACCTAGACTTAGGTGGCACACACAAATGCGGATTATTTATTTATTTATTTATTTACTTATTTAAATATTAATTAATTAATTAATTTATTTATTTATTTATTTATTTATTTATTTATTTATTTATTTATTTATTTATTTATTTATTTATTTATTTATTTATTTATTTATTTTTTTTAATCATTTATTTATTTATGTCTATTTTATGTAATTTATTTGATAATGTGTTTGTCTATTTATTCATTAGCTGAAACGATAATAATAATAACAATAATAAATGGGTGGCGCAACAATCCATAGGGGGAATTGGGTTTATCTTACTCATCAACAATTCGTAGTGTGTGCGCTACTGTTCTCTCACGACTAGAAGGGGCCCACAGTTTTTTTCGACTAAGAACAGCGAAGTTTGAGAATTTTTGTTTAGACAGTTATCACTCTTTGAGTGTTGTCAGCAGCTCGAAAGAGGTGGTGCCGTGAAAAATTAGAAGTCTTCAGCCGAGAATTGAACCTGGACCTTCAGTGAATGAGTTCCGCACTCTACCCACTTCTCCACAGCGGCCATTAAATGAAACAATACAACCTACATATTCAATATAATTATGTTAAACATGTATGTCTGCACATCAAACAATATGACAATTTGCTGAGACAACTAGAACAACATTTAAAATATTTCTGAAATGTAGAGGTCCCGGCTTCATTATCTATAGTCCACCACCAAAAATACACAGAAGTTAATCTTACACCCAGAGTCATTTATAACAAACAAACCAAAAAGGAATTTTTTTCTAAATTCCTAAGCGTTAAAATCAATGAAACTTTTCACAAATTAAAACATAACATGGATTGACATTGCGATCTGTCAAAGTGGAAGCAACTATTTTTATTCTCTGCATTAAATCGTAAAATAAAAGTAATATAGTGCAAAATAAAATTTAATTTCAATTCAATTCAATTTGTTCATAAAACCAATCTTTATATTATAATAAGTATAATAACCTCTTATCTCTTAAGCTGCTAAAACTAAAAGGAAACTTAAATCGTTAACTAACCTATAAATGGTTAAAAGACGAATTGCCCACACCTCTCCAGAACAACCAGGAATCGAAAAATGACATCAGATGCTCAGCACAAACGACGCCACACTTGCTATGGATTCCTCTTCTGGTTTGAGTGCTGAGAGAATACAAGAAATTCTTTTAGAAAATAATAAAAAATCTTGTTGAGCAACTTGCCTCAAAGGCAGACCTTCAGATTTTCTTCAATAAAATTTCAGCTCTAACGTCGCGACAAGAAGAACTTGAGGAAAAAGCGCCTCGAAAGCCAGCTTGATCGACTTCTGCAAGAGAGTACTGAAGGAAATCTTGTTGTGCACCTGCCTGCGGAAGATCAAACTGACATGGGTAATAAAGCTAAAACGATTTTCACCGGTTTAATTGATTTCGCTCCTAACCAAGTTGTCGAGATGACGTATAATATTCGTACCCCAGAGTCAAAAAAATCAACAGTAATCCTTAAAATGAAAACCAAGGATTTAGCCTGGAATGTCCTGAAGAATGTTTTCAAACTGAAAGGTACCAAAATAATTATTCAAAAAGATTTACCCTTTAACGTAATGCAACGTCAGGCAAAACTGATCCCAATCATGAAGGATCGGCGTCAGAAAAATCCTGCAATAAGCGGCTTTGAAGCCATTAAAAATATTTTCGGAGATATTTCCTTATATGAACACCTTTTTATTAATGAAAATAAAAATACTCGAATTACTGCAATGAAAGACAATAAAGTACGCAAAGCTCATAAACAGAAAATGTCATCCGCAGCAGTGATGCCAAACCAAAAGTGATGGGTCCATCCACAAACGCTATAACTTTTTTGACTGAAACATGTGACGATCCTGTCTACCAGAATGATGATGAATCATTACTAGTACGTGATAAAATGAAAATTCTAAGCTATTATATTATCAGGTCTAGAAAACAAAATAAATTTTGTAACTTTTTTTGATTGTGTTAAAAGCTTTGATACTTTTCTATTATATGAAACTCATTTATAAGCGAATAAAGAAGTTAGATTTAAGGCAAAATTATTCAAATTCTTCGATCCTTATATGAGAATAATAGGGCATATGTCTGGGATGGTGAATAAGTTTCTGAGGAATTTTAAAAGTCATTGGAAGTAAAGCAAGGATGTATTTTAAGTGCCCTCCTTTTTATATTATATGTAAACGACATAACAGATGAAGTAAGAGGTGGAGTACAAATCTCTGGTCTACAAATTCCAGCTTTGATGTATGCGGATGATATCGTCTTTCTAAGTGGCTCGATCCAAGGCATGCAGATGATAAATAGACTTTGTGTATATTGTAAGCGCTGGAACCTTACCATCAATCTCGACAAGTCAAAAGTGATGGTATTCAAAAATACAGAGGGACGCTCTCTCTCGCTTCGAAAAGTGGAAACTAGATGGCGAAGAAATTGAAATAGTTTCCAAATACAAGTATCTAGGCATCCTAATATCGTCATCTTTAAGTTTAAAAGCCCACTTCGAAGAAAAGCTATAAGCTGAGGCCAAAAGAGCTATCTGTTTGATTTCGGAACGTTGCTTTCGAAGTAAATACGTGCTACAAAGTGCAAGGCAAGCCTTATATTATCTAACTGCAGCTTCGATACTGCTATATGAAGCACAAATCTGGGGATACAAAGCTTACGAGTCAATAGAAAAACGGTAAAGATATTTCTTGAAGAGGATATTCAGGCTGCCCAAAAAGACCCCAAACTATGTACTGCACATCGAAACTGGGTCATCTCCTTTATTCTTGCATACTCTGAAGATACATTTAAAATATATTTTA